>PVIU01007218.1:14489-93964 GCA_004026605.1 Ondatra zibethicus | reverse complement strand
CCTCTGGGGATACCACCCTCCCTGTCTACAGCCTCTGGGGATACCACCCTCCCTGTCTACAGCCTCTGGGGATACCACCCTCCCTGTCTACAGCCTCTGGGGATACCACCCTCCCTGTCTATAGCCTCTGGGGATACCACCTTCCCCATCTTTAGCCTCTGGGGACACCACCTTCCCTGTCTATAACCTCTGGGGACACCACCCTTCTTATCTATAGTCTCTGAGGACACCCCTCTTCCTCTTGGACTCTCAGCAACTCTAGTCTATTCCTGATTGTGTTATCTTTTGACAGGTCTCAGTGCTAGTGATCATGGCAGAGCAAGGGCAGAGTTTCTGGCAGCTGCTGCTCATGGAGACAGCGATGGTGCCTTCCTCAGTGGGTTAATGCTACACGCTAGTTTTGGAGACCACTCTCATTTCTCCAAGGGACTATGGAAAGAAAACTTTTCATTTCCTTGTGAACTTTAAAGCATGCATGGGGACATGAGGGTCTTAGTTACTGTTCTGTTGCTGTGAAGAGACATCATGACCAAGGCAGACCATAAGAGAAAGAGCATCTAACTGGGGACTTGCTAACAGTTTCACAGTTTCAAAGGTTGAGTCCATAACCATCATGGCGGGAAGCATGCCAGCAGGCTGGCAGGCATGGAGCTGGAACAGTAGCTGAGAGCTTACATCCAATCCACACCCAGCAACACATTTTATCCAAAAGCTGTACCTACTCCCTCAAGGCCAAGGCTAATCATTATCCAAAGAGTCCACTAACTAGAGACCAAGCATCTGTAATCTAGCACTCTGGAGGGTGAAGCAGGAGGGCTGTGAGTTTTGGGATGGTCTGGGATACACAGCAAGACCTGTCTCGAAAACCAAGCAGCAGCAGCAGCAGCAGCAGCAACAACAAAAATAGAATCAATACAAAGCCCTTGCCCACCCAGACTTAGCTAATAGAAAGGAGTCCTGGGGAAACTTACTCATCCTGTTTCACCTCTCTCTGCCTCCTGCTCAGCCACACATTGCTGTACAGATTGTGCTGAACAAATTGGCATTAAAAATTATTGAAGAAATGAGTTTAGGGAATACTCAGCCTTCATGGCAGGAAGAGCCAGGCAGGGTGGCAAAGTGATCTGTGTATTAACTGAAAGTCAGGAGGATTCCCAGAATTCATAGAGGCCTCCAAAGGTTCGTGGAACCTCAAGGCACCCTTGACTGTAACACTGAGTGTAGCAGTGGGAAGATGTAAGTGTCTCCTATCTTCACATAAACACCAATGGCTTCCTGGGTGCCATGCACCTCCCCAAAGTGACACTTGCCTTTTCGATATTGCCCCATTAACATATCCACTCAGAAGCTGGGCAGTGGTGGTGCACACCTTTAATCCCAGCATTTGGGAGGCAGAGGCAGGCGGATCTCTGTGAGTTCAAGGCCAGCTTGGTCTGCAAGAGCTAGTTCCAGGACAGGCTCCAAGGCTACAGAGAAACCCTGTCTTAAAAAAACAACAAAACAAAACAAACAAAACAGCAACAAAAAACAGATCCCCTCGGCACACACCAGCCTGCTGCTTTTCTTGGTCCCTTTTCTTCTTGGGCTCTTGTGTTGCCACCTGTGTTCATGTTTGTCTCATTTTCCTAAGGAGCTTGGGGACTCCAGGAGTGCAGAAAGACTTCCTGAGGTGCAGGAGACTGGCTGTGCTGCGGAAACTGTCTGAGGTGCTCCCGAGGTTGACATCTGGAGGAAGAGGTCTAGCTGTGACCTCTCACCTAGGCACGGAGGACAGATACACTCATGAGGACTCCTGTGAGACCTGAGCGATCGTGCTCTGGTGCCTAGGTTTGCGGAAGGTTCATTTCGACATTTTCTCAGACCACAGTGGCTGCCCTCTGGATGACTTCTGAATCGTGGTGAGATTTGATTACACGGTCATTGGACAGAAAGCACTCTGCAGGCTGGGTGCGCAGGAACTCACTATGTCGAGGGCTGCAAGCGGCCCCGCATTTCTCATCTTTTGCACACGCTGAGATGTGGGTGTGTATCTCTAGGTACTGCGCTCAGGAGACATGGCTAGCTAATTGTGGAATTATGAATTTAAGCTTAGAACACCTGGCTCTGTGGCTCATGCTCTTAATCCACATGTTATAAGAGAACTTAAATAATTAAATACTCGCCCATCAGTAATCTAAGCCCCCATGAGAAAAATAGATGATTTAAAACGGCCACAGTTTTAAGAAAGACATTAAATGTTTTAGTCCACCTGTTCTTAGCTGTGAGTCTGGGCAGAGAGTGTCTGCGGTGAAAACATGCCTGGTGAGGCGCTCAAGAGAAGAATGTCTGGGAGACATTGCTCAGTCTGCATCTGAGCATTCTAGAAACTATTGCTTTTGCATCAGTCATATTGGGAAGGAGAGTTTTTCCCATCCTGTTTCTTGTATCAATTTGTAGTTATGTATTTTTTTTTAGATAGAGTCTCTCTATGTAGCTCTGATTGTTCTGGAACTAGCTCTGTAGATCAGGTTGGCCTTGAGCTTCCAGAGATCCACCTGCCTCTGACTCCCGAGTGCTGGGATTAAAGGTGTGTGCCACGTGTCTGGCTGTAATATTACATCTTTTCTTTCCCAGAGTTTGCAGAGGCTTTCTGTCCACTATGGATTAAATAGGGTTATCCAAGAATGTACCTTTGGTCGAATGCAGTGGTTCTCAACCTGTGGCTCACGACCCTTCCATAGGGGTCACCTAAGGCCATTGGAAAACACAGATATTTACATTACAGTTCATAACAGTAACAGAATTACAGCTATGAAGCATCAACGAAAATGATTTTATGGTTGGGGGTGCCACAGCATGAGGAACTGCATTTGGAAAGCTGAGAACCATTGCTCTAATGAAAACATCACTGGTGCTTAGAACAGGAAAGGGGACTAGAAGTAAATCTGGGACTCAGCTTCCTCAGTTGTAAAGAAGGATATGAATGAGATGACCCAAAAGCATTCTTTTGTTCTAATAATCTTTGCTTCCCAGCACTTACAGGCCAGTGTGTGGAAGGCTAAGTATGGTTCTTGCACATTTTTCTTACTGTGTGTGTGTGTGTGTATTTGTGTGTGTCAAAACATCACATCTTTGGTACTGGGTTTGTGGTGTCACAATGTTTAGACAATCCTTTCTCTCTTGGGGAAATAGCATGCCAGAAAAGGGATGATTAAATTTCTCATTTTAGACTAGTTAAAAAACTTTCCCCTCTGCTCTTTGGATCCGTTTGTTCTTTACTCTGCTTTCCTAACTTTTGAGTCCGGGGATAGGGTGGGGTGGGGTGGGGTGGGAAGTGTCCCCATCACCAAGTAACCTTTAATTCTGAGCCCTGACCTACAGCCACTTCCTGAGCTGCCTGCAGGATCACTTTGTAGATTAGCAGGCCTTTTAATGGGAATAAAATGCTGGTGCAGCCGACTGCTCCATTGGTTCTCACCCCGGAATTTTGCTAATGTTGCCTTCATATTCTAGATTTGGATCATCTGCCCCTGTTACCTTAACATATCTTTGTGCTTAAAAAAGAAATTCAGCGTCACTGAAAACTAAAACAATGGAGTCTGAGATCAGCAACAACTTAGTGGCATGAATAATAATATTTAGCATCTATTGGAGACTTCCTGTGGCAGACACAGACAGGCTGGCTCATTGGATTTTTGACAAAGTGAATATTATTTGTTCAAAGTTCCTCTACCAAGGCACAGAGAAGTAAGCTGATACATATCACACAGGGCTAAAGGTGGCCCTAAGTAGCCTGTAGGCTAAAATCTTGCTCAATAGATTAGGGAAAGTGCAGTTTAGTTGGTTCTCAACCTTCCTAATGTGGCAACCCTTTAATACAGTTGACCATGGCTATTTCATATCTGTAACTTGGCTACTGTTATAAACCATCATGTAAATATCCATGCTTTCACGGCCTACAGGTTGAGAACCTCTGCTGTAGTTGATGGAAGACTGGCCAACTATATTCCAGTAGTTTGACATTAGCACTTATAGGGGAGAAATAAAAACCACTTCTAATTTTGGATGTTTGAGAGCATGGTAATGTCATTTGTCACAAAGACATTGGTGCAGCATCTACTATAGGATCAGTGGCTTCTGGGACTCTCTGAAGAAACAAATGTTGGATGGTCCCTTCCTCCAAATTGAAACATTTGCTGGACAGGGCAGGAGAGGCTCTTCTTGGGCTCAGAAGCATTGGGGAATATTCTTTTAAGGTGTGTGACTTTGTTTATGCTGCCTTTGTTTAACCCTGTGAAGCTCTGTTACTGTGCCTGCCTAAAACATCTATTGGTCCTAATAAAGAGCTGAACGGTCAGTAGCAAGGCAGGAGCAAAGATGAATGGAGCTGGCAGGCAGAGAGTATAAATAGAAGGAGGAGCAAGAAAGAAGAGGAACAAGAAAAGGAGAAGAGGAGGACACTAGGGGCCAGCCTCCCAGTCAGTCGTGGAGTAAGACTGAAAGTAAGATATATAGAAGTAAGAAAAGGAAAAATCCCAGAGGCAAAAGGGATAATTTCAGAAAAGCGGGCTAGAAACAAGCTAAGATAAGGTCGGGCATTCATAACTAAGAATAAGCCTCCATGTGTGTGATTTATTTGGGAGCTGGGTGGTGGGCCCCAAAAGGGTAAAGAGTAAACCAACCACCAACACAGGAGGTAAGCAAAGGTCGTGTGTCTGGAAAGCTGAAACCTGCAAGATTCTCAAAGGCCCCTCCCCAGCTTTATAGAAACTGTCTACAGTTTGGGAGGAGCAGGCCAGCTGTCCAGAGGAGACTCTCTGACCTGTGGAGCTGCCTGCAAGTCATGCAGAGAGTTCAGGGGATGCAGCTTTTGTGGGTCATCCCTCGAGCTGGGCTTTTTGGTGATGCAGTTGCTTTTGAGTCCACTCGGCCCTTGTAAGCCACCTCTCCCCCATGTTCCTGTTAGGATCCCAAAAACTCAGCAAGTTGGACTTGAGTGCAATCATTACTTTTGTGTCTTGGGTTTCCTTTTTGGGGTCAGTGGATGTGTGTGTGCTGTGTTGTCCTCACCAAAAAAGAGTTTCTCACGTGAGACTGAAGAAAGAGATGAGGCATGGGCTTCCAGCTATAACCAGAGCTAGCAACTGGTAACACTTCTGGCCTTTGATGATTTTACATGACTGCATAGATCATGACCATAATAATGTAGATTTAGAAGCCCAGAAGCTGTCATCTTCATGACAAGAAGGGTGGGATGGGACTAATAGGGGGAAGGGTGGGATGGGGCCAACAGGGGAAAGGGTGGGATGGAACCAACAGGGGGAAGGGTGGGCTGGGACTGGCAGGGGAAGGGTGGGCTGGGACTGGCAGGGGGAAGGGTGGGCTGGGACTGGCAGGGGGAAGGGTGGGCTGGGACCAGCAGGGGAAGGGTGAATACTAAACAATCAGGTGACCTTTACAGGAACTGGGAGCTGTGACCCTGCTGGTGAGAGAAGAACTCTGACGTGTTTGTTGATCATGAAACTTGGCTGTCAGCAAACCATCTTTCAAACACTCTTAAAACAGGATTGGGAGGCTGGAGAGATGGCTCAGAGGTTAAGAGCACTGACTGCTCTTCTAGAGGGCCTGAGTTCAATTCCCAGCAACCACATGATGGCTCACAACCATCTGTAATAAGATCTGGTGCCCTCTTCTGGCCTGCAGGCATACATGGAGGCTGAACACTGTGTACATAATAAATAAATAAATCTTAAAAAAAATTATATATAAAAAAACAGGATTGGTAAGTGAAACATAGGTAGTCAGACCCCAGAAACCTAAGGAAAGGAGACTGGTAGGTAAGTAGAGAAAGCCTGGTTCTTTAAGAGATGAGTGGGTGATACAAGCCAACATGAATACCAAGTGCTGAACCCCGGGCTGATACGATCAAAAGCACACAGCAATGTAGACACTCTAACTAAAACTCCAGGAAGACGCAGACAAAGGGAATGGGTGGGTCACAGTTTCAGGAGGCATTGTGTAGTCTGCCCGCCCATGTTAGGGCGGCTGGTGTTGATACAAGTCTTCAGATGGTGACACACAATTCCACGTTGATAATGTCATTCATCGTGAGGGTGACAGAGTTTCCTGAGGTCAGTCTTATTCTAGACGGTTGTGTGGACAGCTGGACCAGTTGGCCATTTGTTTCTGATCTTTCATTTAAATGTTATTAGTAATTAGCGTCAGCAAAGAAGGATTCCATGCTGTGCTTCCAGCTTCCACCCTCTCCCACCTCTGTGTGTGCTGGTCTATGCATAGCAGAGTCCTTTAACCTGGGAGGAACCAGACAAAACCCTCTTGCAGATGCAATCCAGATGCAACCAGACAAAACCCTCTTGCAGATGCAATCCAGTTAGAATGAAATGAGAGGTTTCTTCTCAGATACGGCACACTGGATCTGGGGAGATGGCTCAGTTGGTAAAATGCTTTCTATATAAGCATGGAGACACGACTCAGCCCTCAAAAACCAGAGCATGGTGGTACACACCTGTAATCCCATCGCTGGGAAGGCTGAAAGAGGAAGATGCCCGGGATTGCCAGCCAGGCAGCATAGCTGAACCAGTGAGAGCCCTAGGTTTGCTGAGAGGGTCTGTCTTCACAGTAAAGGTGGAAAGTGATTGATGGGAACATCTGACAATGGGCTGTAACCTCCGCATAGACATGCATGGTCGTGCGAGAGTGTGTGCGTGCGAGTGCGTGCGTGCGCACACTCACATCCACACCCAAACAAAACAACAAACCTTGCCCCTAGGTGGGAAGTAATTGATGAAGACATCTGACAGTGGGCACTAGCCTCCACGTAGACATGCACGCTTTCACACACACACACACACACACACACACACACACACACACACACGCAAGCAAAAGAAAACAAAAACCTTGTCACTAAGTGTTTGTCGATATTTATTGCTCATCATGGGACCCATAGTGATAACAGCAATCAATAAAGACCAAGTGACATGGAATCCATAAAGAAGCATCAGTATTGGCTTCACAAATGAGCATTTTAAAAAGATTCTGCCTGAAAATGATGTTTTTACCTTCAGTTGCAAAAGGAGCCTCCACACTGTCACCTGGTTGGCCATGACCTTTCATCTGGATCAAATTGTCTCTGGGTTTAACTTTTCTCATTTTCTACCCCGAATGTCTTGGTCATCTGTAGAGAGTGAAATGATGGGGTACTTATCAGCCTCGTTTCCAGGGTGGTCTGGGCTGGCAGTGTTCACACTATTAGTAAAGACATTCATAAAGAAGTAAATGAAGACTTTTCCATATCAGTGTCATTAGAGCTTCAAGAAGCTGACTCACTCCATCTATTTACCCTCTGGTCCATGAAACCAAAGCAAAGCTTTTCCAAGTTCCCTATTGTGAAGGGATCATTATTTAACATCAGAGACTAAAGCATTTATTTTTACTATGATGATGACAATTGTAAATTTTAGTGGATTTGTATATTGTGGCAAAAGCAATGTTTTTAATTTTACTTTATTTTTTATGATTTTGTTTTCCACAAATTTTTTTAATTTAAAAAAATTTTAATTTTATTGGGGCTGGAGAGATAGCTCAGTGGTTAAGAGTACTGACTGCTCTTCCAAAGGTCCTGAGTTCAATTCCCAGCAACCACATGATGGCTCACAACCATCTCTAATGAGATCTGGTGCCCTCTTCTGGCCTGCAAGCATATATATACACTGTATACACAATAAATAAATAAATATTTAAAAAAATTTGATTTTACATACTAGCCCTGTTCCTCTCCTTCCCCTTCTCCCACCCCCACTTACCCCTACCCTGTTGTCTGAGGTTTTCTGTCCTGCCCAGTTTCTGCAATTGTTAAGTCCCAAAGAAACCACACAGAGGTCTACATTAGTTATAAACTGATTGGCCCATTAGCTCAGGCTTCTTATTAACTCTTATAACTTATATTAGCCCATTATTCTTGTCTATATTAGCCACATGGCTCAGTACCTTTTTCAGCGAGGCAGTCACATCTTGCTTCTTCTGTGGATGGATCGGGACTGCCGAGGAGTGGGCTTCCTCCTTCCCAGAATTCTCCTGTTCTTATTGACCCACCTCTACTTCCTGCCTGGTTGTCCTGCCTATACTTCCTGCCTGGATACTGGCCAATCAGCATTTATTTAAAATATAATTGACAGACTACAGATCATTCTCCCACACCACTCCTCCATCTCCGTTCATGAGAGGTAAGGCCTCCCATGGCAGTCAACAAAACATGGCATATCAGGTTGAGGCAGTATCAAGCTCTTCCCCCTTGAATCAAGACTGGACAAGGCATCCCACCATAGGGAATGGGAGTAGTTTCCAAAGAGACAGCTCATGGATCAGGAACATGTCCTGGACTCACTGCTAGGAATCCCCCCAAAAACTAAGCTACACAACTCTCATGCACATGGAAAGGGCTTAGGTTGGTTCCATCTTGACTCCCTAGTTCCAGAGTCCCTGAGATCCTACATGCTCAGGTCAGCTACCTCTGTGGGTTTCTCCATCATGATCTTGAAATCCCTTACTCATATAATCCCTCCTCCCTCTCTTCGAATGTACTTCCAGAGCTCAGTCAGTGGGACTGTGGATCTCAGCATCTGCTTCCATTGGTTAATGGATGAAGTTTCTATGAAGACAAATAGGGTAGTCACCAATCTAATTATAGGGGAAGGTCAGTTCAGGCACCATTGCAACTATTGCTAGGAGTCTTATCTGGCATCACCCTTATGGGTTCCTGGGAATTTCCCTGGTACCAGGTTTCTCCCTAGCCCCATAATGGCCCCCTCTATCAAGATATCTCTTGCATCACTCTCCCCCTCCATCCCTTCCCCAACTGGACCATCCTGGCCACCCTATTCCCTATCCACTCAGGGGAGGTAAAGCCTCCCTTTAGGAGCCAACAAAGTCTGGTATACCAAGTTGAGACAGAACCAAGATTCTCCTCCTTGTGTCAAGGCTGAGCTAGGTGTTCCACCATAGGGAATGGGTTCCAAAAGGCCAGTTCATGCACCCAGGATAAGTTCTGATCCCACTGCCAGGGGCCCTCCCAATAGAGCAAACCACATAACTGTCATCAGCATTCAGAGGGCTTAGTTCGGTCCCATCCAGGATCCCCAGTGATTTTATTTTTTATTTATGTGTATGGTGTTTTGTCTGCATGTATGTAAGTGCACCATGTGTGTGCAGTGCTGGGAGAGACCAGACAAGGGCATTGGAACTGTAGTTACAAAAGATTGTGAGCCACCATGTGGGTGCTGGGAACTGAACCCAGGTCCTCTGAAGGAGCAGTCAGTGCTTTTAACTGCGGAGCCACCTCTCCAGCCCCAATAGTGACTCTTGCTAAATGGAAAACACATGGAGCATGAGCAGAATGTGTTGTCAGGCATGCATACTATATTGCTTCATCCAATTAAGTTCTAATATTTTGCTAATTGAAACAGAAGCTGTGGACGTTACAATGTTAAGGCGTATACATTATCACAGTTACAGTAATTGAACTATAAAACTTTTGTAATTATTACATTCTTTGCCTGCATCCAAAGTGGATGACACTTCATCTCTGCTTCGAACGATGAGCCAGTGTTTGGTTACATCTGTGCCTTTGAGCAACGGCTTTGTGTTACAGTGGCATTGAACTTTCTAAATTTTGTTCACAATTAGTTGGCAATTTTGACTCCTTTGTTCAAAAGATGACACATGCAAAACTTTTTTCTCATGAAACTTTCGGTGAATTGTAATTCTTGAGAAGGCAGTTTACAAATAGAAAGATCTTTAAGCCACTTTAAAGAAAAAAACATAACAAACTAGACAATGATATCTCAAACTATTTTTAAAACTTACTTTTGGATAATCTATTTTTCACCTTGGAATTGCACAAAGAATTTTGATGGTGCTCTCACTTTAATTAAACATTTATGTTCTGTATCAAAAGCAAGTCTTTGACATTGCAGTCTTGACACTCGATGAAACCTTGAAAACAACCAGAGAGAGAGAGAGAGAGAGAGAGAGAGAGAGAGAGAGAGAGAGAGAGAATGTAGCTGTTGAATTTTTTGTCATAGAAATGTTTGATTAAAATAGAGGCCAGTGATGGTTCTTTTAAAATATTTGGTTGAAATTCACTTCAACGCATTTCAAGAAATGCGTTTGGTTGAAACGCATTTCAAGATGACAGTTGCAGAGGGTGGAAAAAGTCTTCCATGCTTCTAAGAAGGGTGTGTGCACAAAAGTGTTGGGAGCGGAGGGGAGGATGCATGCCCTTCCTATGACATCAAAGCATGGCTCCTCATGCTAGTGACTATTTCAGAAGGCCGTGTCATACTGGGGGGCTCAGTGATGGCTCCTGTTTCTGGACACTGGTTAACCAGGAGCCAGTATAATGAACTAAGGTGTTAGAAGAGGAGGCCACATGTGCAGCAGGTCCAGCCTCCGAGGAGCTGGTCCTGCTCAGCTGACTGACAGGCACCAAGTGTGCCACTTTCCCTACTTGATGACCACGAATATCCTCCATCACCGATGCGTCTGTCAGGCTCTATGTGGGCTGTAGACATGTTCATGCTCAGTGCTCGCTCTGAAAGAGCCACCCACATGTCTTCACCCAGACTTTTTTGTCACCTATTATTTCCAAGTCTTTGAACAGGCTGTCAAATGAGTCATAATGGATTTGTTCCCCAAGCTGTGTCTCCTTCTGCACGAAGTGGGTGACCGGATGTACCACTCAGCCATTCTACCCACCAGGATAATTACCGTTCATCTCCATCTTACTCCCATTCCTGGGGTCTTGTGCTGTAGGTATTCACTTCTGCCTTCTGACCACATAGCAACCTGATTCACCCTTATGTAAGGCCAGTGCTTTATCTCCTGATATCTGGGCATACAAGACTCACCTCAGAGCCATGGGCATGGGTTTAGGGAGACTGGAAGCAACAGAGCTTGGGCCATAGAAATTAGAACCAGTTATGCCTGTGTTTTCTCTATTTAGACAGAATTTCCTCTGTGGCATTAGCAGTTTACAAGCAAGTATTGATGCGAGTGTTCAACAGTTTGGTGGACTGAAATCACGATGGGAAATTGAGTTGCATTCAACTCGATATTTCCTAGTAAGATGTAAAACTTCTATTGGGGACCAGCAGCCAGAGCTGACTTGCTTTCAGGATAGAGAGCCAGGGGATGGGTCACTGGGCTTTCTGTCCACTGCAGTGGGTCTCCTCTGACACTTCCATATATCGGGTCTGCTGTGATATGATTTAAATAATGGCAGGGTGGCTTGAACCACAGCCTAAATCTGCTGAGGAACCCTTTCTTGATGTCGACACCCACAACTGCTAAAAATCTGGCTTCTTAGTAAAAGACGTAAAAACTTATGACCCTAAGTAAAGCTTGACCCAGCCTTACGTTTCTTTCCTTCTAGAAAGTGGTTTGGTTACCACACATTGATATTTACCAGAGAGAGAGAGAGAGAGAGAGAGAGAGAGAGAGATACACACACATACACACACACACACAGACAGAGATACACACACACATACACACACACGCACACACATACACACACACAGACAGAGATATACACACATACACACACACGCACACACATACACACACACACGCACACACATACACACACACAGAGATACACACACATACACACACACGCACACACACACACAGCAGAGACAGAGATATACACACATACACACACACATGCACACACATACACACACACACAGACAGAGATACACACACATACACACACACAGACAGAGATACACACACACATACACACACACACACAGACAGAGATACACACACACATACACACACATGCACACACACACACAGACAGAGACAGAGACACACAGAGAGAGACAGAGACACACAGAGAGAGACAGACACAGAAAAAGACAGAGAAGAGAGAGAGAGAGAGATACACACACACATACACACACAGAGACAGAGAGAGAGAGAGAGAGAGAGAAAGACAGAGACACAGAGAGAGAGACAGACACAGAGAAAGACAGAGAAGAGAGAGAGACCTGTATCCTTCCCTGATCTAGGCTCATAGAAACTTCAGTATAGATGTTCTCAGAGATTCTCTCCTGAGATTTGGAATGCAGCTATAGTTTTAGACATAAAAGGTCCTTGATACAAACTTCTCACTAATCAGTGTGCTGTCATCAATATAATGGAGGCACGCAAAGATCTGACACATCGTGGCAATCTTAGGTGCATGTCGGCATTGAACATGGTTTTGGGAGCTGAGTGGGTAGAACTAACTGTTGGTCCTGTCAGTGAAAATCCTGCAGATCAAACTAAAACTGTGGGAATCATTTGTAACATTAGGGGACACACAGCACAACCCAAAGTTATTCTTCATAACTGATCTGACCTTTGGTCCCACCAAAAGAATTAGGGGTGAGATAGAAACCACCATGCTTTTCCCTCTCAAATCTTTCATGATAGCACTCAAACCTGCTATGCTAGCTTTTCCTCCATTTGTTAAGAAACAAGAGTAATGTCTGGCTAATTGATCTGTTATCCTGTTTCTACTATACAGTACGTGTGGGTTTGGGGATAGAACCACCAGCTGTGTCCACAGTGACACAAGTCCTGCAGTTAGATGGACAAAGACCATGACTCCTAACCCCAGCTTCCATAAGTCCCCACACTGATTTGTGATCGAGGAGAGATTCTAAGGGTCTGTCTGGTGTGTGCATATTTAACTGGAGAGATCGTCGCTGTCTGTGGGTTGTAGCAGTGTTGGTTTCTTGACTGTGATTTTTTGCTGTGTTGGCTAATATGCTATCATAGAGGACAGGGAAAGCGTGCAGGACTTGCTGGGAAGAAGGGCAGAGAGAGTGAGACATCATGGATCTTCTGCCTGAGATGGACACCAGTTAGAATCTTGCCAGTAAGCCACAGTCACGTGGCAATACACAGATTAATAGAAATGGATTAAATTAAGATGTAAGAATTAGCCAATAAGAAACTAGAGCTAATGGGTCAAGCAGTATTTTAATGAATACAGTTTCTGTGTGGTTATTTCGGGTGGTAACTAGCTGGGCAGCCGGGACAAACAGGGGCTGCTCCTCCTTTTCACGTAACACACAGTCTTCCCTAACCTTCTGTGTGTAATTAATCCCAAGTGAACCTGCGTGAACTCTTGCTTTGTTAGGGTGTGCAGATTAGAGGAAGATGCAGCGAGGTCAGTGTGTGCCGTGGAGCACAGACCCATACACACATGCCCATGCATTACCACTCTTAGTTTCTCACCAGTGAGGCCTGAGTGCTTCCCTTGAACCCAAGGAACCACTGACAAAACATCTGGTGGAGATAACACCCTCCCAAAGATTGGCCCCTAACCAACTTAGGTGAAGGTGACCTTCTGAAGTCGGGCACATTGGAGTCCTACCTCCTCCCTCTTGGGGCAGCTGCACAATGATGCAGAGGGTGGTGGTTTGCGTAGGTCTGGCCCCCATAGATTTGTGTGTTTGAATGCTTGGCTGATAGGGAGTGGCACTATTAGGAGGTGTGACCTTGTTGGAGTAGGTGTGGCCTTGTTGGAGAAAGTGTGTCACTGTGGGGGTGGGCTTTGAGGTCTCATATGCTCAAGCTATCCCCAGTGTGGGACATCGTTCACGTCCCATTGCTTGCAGATCAAGATGTAGAGTTCTCAGCCCCTTCTCTAGCACCTTATCTGTCTGCATGCCCCACGCTTCCCATCATGATGACAATGGACATACCTCTAAAACTGTAAGTCAACCCCCAATTAAATCCTTTATAAGAGTTGTCATGGTCATCATGTCTCTTCACAGCAATAGAAACCCTAACTAAGACACAGGCTAGTGGTGGTAGTGGACACAGCATGAAAAGGCTCTGTGAACAGAAGCTCTTGGGATGAGGGTCCTGAGGAGAAGGATTCAGGCTAACAGAGACATCTCTCCTGCTCAAAAATCAAAGAGCTCTGACTCTGGCCCAACTAGAATCATCTAGAAAGATGGAGAGCTGCTGCTCATCCCCTGGCTCAGGCTTGTTTAAGAACTTGGGCACAGAGTCTAAATACATAATTAAAGTTAATCTTGTTGCCATTACCTTATTCATTACTGAGATTTACTGATTGCTTTCAGGGATCATTGTAAAACCAGTTTCAAATGAAAGCTGTTGCCTCACTTCTTTCACTGTAATTTCTGAGTGCCTATATTCTTCAGTTGCTAAGAAACACATGGATAATGTGTTATCACACTTCTATCTGGTGCTATTTGGATAATTTCAGTAACTACTCAAGAGATTGCTTTAATAGTATAGCATCTTAAATGGGAAGAAGTGACTAATTCTAGGCTGTGTGGAGAAAAATGACTCAAGTGTTTCCTCAGACGCAGGCGGTTCATCAGCTAAGGGAGAGAGGCCAGTACAGGCTTCACCCCTGCCTTGCTGCTGCTGCCTTTCAGAAGCTCACCTTTGCTGTCAGCATCTCAGCGTGCACAGGCATCCAGAACTTTCCCGACTGTCAGAGGGCTGAGAGATCCACAGGAGGGACTGTTTTGAAAGGAATATTTTGTTCCACTGACTTCATTGTTCTCTGTTAGGCTGGGTAGAGAAGCAAGCAGGGATTAAGTAAGGAGATGACACCCATGTTGTCACTGGTTGGATTACTGAGACTTGCTGGTATGGTCAAAGATGTATCTCCCGATTGCACGTTTTCCTTTTTGTCTTATACGAGTGTCCTGGAACAGGTGGTCCAAGTTCAGAAACTGCTCACTTGGACATGGGATCAACTAGATACCATGCAGATCTTAGCCCTGAGCACAGGTACCAGGCTTACTGATCTTTTCTCCAGCTGCCACCATGCTGAGTGGCTCACAGACCAGTTTAGGTTGTAGGAATAAAAGGAGACTTAGCAGCTTTCTTCACCCACCCTTCTCTCCCATTGCCTGCTTTCCTTTCTCTATCTTGGGATGGTGCGGGAGAATTGTCTGTATTCTGTCAATCATGATTTATATAAATGCTGATTGGCCATTAGCCAGGATGTATAGGTGGGACAACCAGACAGGAAGTAGAGGTGGAGCAAGGAGAATAGGAGAATTCTGGGAAGCGGGAAGCTCTCTTGGGACTCCTGCCCAGACCACCGAAGAAGCAGGATGTGACCTGCCCCACTGAAAAAGGTACTGAGCCATGTGGCTAACATAGATAAGAATAATGGGTTAATATAAGTTATAAGAACTAATACTTGGCCTGAGCTAATGGGCCAATCAGTTTATAATCTTCTGGAAACCTCTGTGTGATTTTCTTTGGGGCTAAATGGCTGTGGGAACTGGGCAGGACAGAAACCCTGACAAGCCAGCCCTCATATTATATTAGGAGGTTTGGAGGGAGAGAAGCTTCGCTTACCTTCTGTGTGGTCTTGCTGTTCCTTCCGCTCTCATCAGGCCACAAATCTTTCTTTCCAAGGTCAGCAGTAACCTTTGTGACTCTCATCCTGATCTCTGTGGCATTTCCCATGGGTCGGTGGCTCCTTATTCCTGGCTCTCTGCTGTTCTGTTTGAAACTCCATCTCTCTTCCTTTTTCTTCTTAGTCCTCTTTACCAGTCCCTCCTCTTCCCCTTCTTAACTGTGGTGCCTGGCAGGATTTGTCCCTTAGGCCTTTCTGCTTTTTCCTCTGTCCTAGACACCCACTGGCCCAGACCTAGGGCTGTCGTCTCGGTCCCATTTGGTGCCTGTTCCAGGCAGGTGCTGAAGATACACAGATGATTAAACCTGTGACCTCTGACCTCACTGGCCTTTTAGGTCTAGAGGGAAAGACTGACAAAAAAAGCTGCAAAGAAGAGCAGGAACACGTTAGCTGTTAGCTGTTCCACGGTGCTAGTGGGGGCCACGTCAAGTGTGCTTGAGGGAAGACAGGCTAGATGACACCCTAGTCGGTGCTTACTCAGCGTGTTGTGGTAATTAAAAGTGACGGTTTGGAGTGAGGGAAGGCTGCTCTGAAGGTGGCGATGGGTAAGGAGGGCAGAGGGGCCTCTTTAGAGTGTGCCGCTGCTCAAAGCACCACGTCCAGCAAATCCTCCTGAGGACTGAATTCCTGGAACAAAGGAGAGATCTGACTTCTGTATAACCTTTAGGGATGGTGGGAAGTTTCACATTCTGTGAGGTAGTTGAGTGTAGCATTTGTGACAGGGAACATGGGGATCCAGGAACCATAAACTGAGAGTTGTCTAGTCACAGAGAGGGCTGTGGAGTGTGTGCATGTGTGTGTGTGCATGTGTATGTGTGTGTGTGTGTTCTGACTAAGGCTATGGAGTCAGGCCTAAAAGTGCAGATCAGCTGGCTAGTTTTATGTCAACTTGACACAAGGTATAGTCAGTCATCTGAGAGGAAGGAACCTCAATTAAGGAAATGCCTCCATAATCTGGGCTGTAGGCATGCCCATAGGACATTTTCTCAATTAGTGATTGATTGTAGAGGGTCCAGCCCACTGTGGGTGGGGCTATCCCTGGGCAGGTGGTCCTGGGTTCTGTAAGAAAGCAGGCTGAACAAGCCATGAGGAGCAAGCCAGTAAGCAGCATCCCTCCATGTCCTCTGCATCACTCCTGCCTCCAGGTTCCTGCTGTGCCTAAGTTCCTGTCCTGACTCCTTCAATGACAAAGAGTAATGTGGAAGCGTAAGCCCTTTCCTCCCAAGTTGATTTTGTCATGGTGTTTCACCACAGCAACAGTGATACTGCCTAAGACACCAGCGTGTTAACGGATGTAATTGGTACTTGATGGATCACTTGGGAGCTCAACTCTACACCTCTTCTCTCTGGGACTCGGACTGGTGGAGGAAACCACCATCTGACATGGGTGGTCAGCAGAACAGTGGGAGAAAAGAATGTGCCAGACAGGTCGTATAACCTGAAGCTTCTGCTGGAGCATGACATCATCTTTCCTGGAGAACGATGTTACCTCTGCTGGGGAATGATGTCACCTCTGTTGACATCTCATTGGCTGCCAAACATCTTTTGTAAAAGATGGTCTTCTCACTTCCTAAATATAACTCCAGTGGCACAGACACTGAGAGCAACAAATAATAAGTGGGACCTCCTGAAACTGAGAAGCAAAGGACATGGTCAACAAGACATGGTCTACAGATTGGGAAAAGATCTTTACAAACCCCACATCTGACAGAGGACTAATCTCCAAAATATACAAAGAACTCAAGAAACGTGACATCAAAAGAACAAATAATCTAATAAAAAAAATGGAGTACAGACCTAAAGAGAGAACTCTCAACAGACAAATCTCAAAGGGCTGAAAGACACTTTAGGAAATGCTCAACACCCTTAGCCATCAGAGAAATGCAAATCAAAACAACTCTGAGATTCTATCTTATACCTATCAGAATGGCTAAGATCAAAAACACTGATGACAGCTTATGCTGGAGAGAATGTGGGGTAAGGGGAATGCTTCTTCATTGCTGGTGGGAGTGCAGACTTGTACAGCCACTTTGGAAATCAGTATGGCAATTTCTCAGAAAATTAGGAAACAATCTACCTCAAGACCCAGCAATACTGCTGTTGGGTATATACCCAAAGGATGCTCAATCATACCACAAGGACATTTGCTCAACTATGTTCATAGCAGCTTTATTCATAATAGCAAGAACCTGGAAACAACCTAGATGCCCCTCAACTGATGAATGGATAAAGAAAATGTGGTAAATTTACACACTGGAGTACTACACAGAGGTAAAAAAATTAAAAGAATAATGACATCTTGAAATTTGCAGGCAAATAGATGGATCTAGAAAACATCATATTAAGTGAGGTAACCCAGGCCCAGAAAGACAAATATAATATGTATTCACTCATAAGTAGCTTTTAGATATAAAGCAAAGAAAAACCAGCTTACAGCTCACAACCCCAGAGAAACTAGACAACAAAGAAGACTCTAAGAGAGACATACATGATCTACAAAGGAAGGTGAAAAAGACAAAATCTCCTGAGTAAACTGGGAGCACGGAGGTCACAGGAGAGGGCAGATGGGAAAAGGGCAGAAAAGGAGGGGAGCGGAGAAAAATGGATAGCTCAATAAAAACAATTTAAAAAGATGGTCTTCCTAGGCACAAGCTGCTTGCTTGCTCTGTGCTCCCCACACCTCCAGAATTTGCAAGGGAGTGGTCAGAGATGAGGAGGTGGCCTGCCGTGGAGGGAGCACGCTCTAGTGAGCAGACAGAGCACCACACTGATCTTGAAGGGAGAGCAGCTTCTCCTGCAAAGAGAGGGGAGCTTCCTATATAAACTTGTGAGTGGTTTAGTCTAATTGCCAAAGCCTCTTGGATCTTAGGCTCAGGTCTCACAAACTTCTGTATCAGATGAATGCTTTTTCTTTTTGTATTTATTTATTTTTATTTTGTGTATGAGTGTGCACCTGCCTGTGTGTCTGTGTACCACGAGCATGCAGTGCTGGTGGAGGCCAGAATACTGTGTCAGATCCCCAGAAACTGGAGCTACAGATGGTTGTGAGCCACCATATGGGTGCTAGGAATCAAACCAGGTCCTTTGCAAGAGCAGTCAGTGCTCTTGACCTCTGAGCTGTCTCTCCAGCCCCTCTCAGGCACACTTTTTACTTTCTACTTTAGGCAGCTGAGTTTGTTGGGATTCTCTGTATGTTCCTGTCAAGCTCCTCCCTCTGGCTAGGGAGCTAGGACACAGAGACAGCTGAACTTGGGTTGGGCAGAACTGTCCTCATTGTTGTTCACTCGGTGCTGGGCATTTGCTTAGCACAGAAATGGAGAGACTGAAGGAACAACCCGCCTTGGAAAGTGCCACCGTTAGGAGCTTCTTATGTCCAGTCCCCCCCGGTCTTACCCCTTCCTCTAATTCAGAGTGCACTGCTCTTGCTGGGATGTAGATGTTATCGATGGCTGTTCCTCCTTTGCCCTTTTTGTGACCAAACTAGTGAATCCGTGTGTATTCCAGGATTTCTCCACCTTCTGTGCCATCCTGTCTTCAGCTAGAGACCCCTGCTGCTTCTTATGTACTTGTTGTTTGTATTGGGTTTAATGGTGTCTGTGGTAGTTTGAATGTAATTGGTCCCGTGTGGCCTTGTTAGAGAAAATGCGTCATTTTGGGGGCGGACTTTTAAGTCTTCTGTGTTCAAGCTATGCCCAGTGTTGGTTCACTTCCTGTTGCCTGTGGATCTCTCAGTTCCTTCTCTAGTACCATGTCTACCTGTATGTCCCATCATGATGATAATGGACAAAACCTTTGAAATTGCAAGCCAGCCCCAATTAAATGTTTTCCTTTATAAGAGTGTCTTATAAAGTGTCTTATATGGTATCTCTTCATAGCAATAGAAACCCTAACTAAGACAGTGTCCCTCTAAAATTCAGAGGTATTGAGAATGTGGTATTACTTGGGGGAATTAAATAAGTATGCTGAGAGAGCTACAGTCTGACAGTCATTGAAGCATCATTTTCTATAGTCAAGACACAGACCCAGCCTCACAGATGAGCAGAGGGGTGGACAAAGAAAGTATTGTATTAGAAGCAGAATGGAATACTTTTCACCTACAAATGGTGGGAGCTCCATCATTTGCAATAATATGAATGAACTTGGAGGATATCATGCTAAGTGAAATAAGCTAGACACAAAAACAATGAATACCTGTTCACCTTTGTTTTTTTACATTTGCATAGTGCTGGGGATGGCCCCTGAGCCTTGTACGTGCTGGGTAGCTGCTCCCCTATGGAACACTTATAATATGGTTTCACTTATATGTGGACTCTAAAGCAATTAAACTCCCAGAGAGTAGAAAGGTGGTCACCAGATGCTAGGAGGTAAGGGGATAAAGAAGTGTAACAGTGCAGTGGGTTCACACTTTGGTGGTAACCAGCGAACACAACATCAGGGAAAGACTAACCTATAAGGAACATGAGTTACTTCCAAAACAGTGCCCCCGACCCCTGACAAAGGACAGGGAAACATTGTTGAGGCATGTTATGTGCTGATATAGGAAAGTCCTTTACGAGTGAGTTCATCTTTGAGCATACCCAGTTTAAAGCCATGGTTCTAGAGGGAATGATGCTGGACACATTTTGGGGCATACATAGCTCAAAATCATCTTTGAAAGGTTAAAGTGGTGGAGGGACCACTTGGGCACGCCCAGTTCATGTCATGAAGGTGACAGACAGGGATATCCATGGGCCTGCTCGGTTTTCTCCAGAAAGTTCTAACTGAGAAAGAAGAAAGCCCACTTTGAAGGTTAGTACAGAAATCTGCCCGTAAGGTTGTCTGCCTTGCTTGGTGGCTGACAGGAAGATACTGATCAATGGTTCAAAGCCACAGCTAGAGAGGAGGAGTAATCTGGAGTTGGACAGAGGCCTGAGCAGTTAAGAGCTACTGGCTGATCTTCAAGAGAATGGCACAACCATACTGCTTTTTCACAATCATCTGTAACTCCAGCCCCAGGAAATTCGATGCTCTTTTGGCCTCCATTGGCATTACACGCATGTAGTATACAGACAAACATACATGCAGGTAAAACTCCTACACACAGAAAATAAAATAATGAGTTTTGAGTTCTATTGCCCAGTGTGGTGACTATAGTTAACAGCAATGAACTGCTTCCCTTCTAAGACTGTTTAAATTTCAAATGTTACTGTCTTGAACAATAAGTATGCAAGGAGATGGCTAGGCTAGTTAGTCTGATTAAATGATTTTATATTGTATGCATCTGTTATAACATGACCTTATTCCTCATAAGTCTGCATAATTACAATTGGTTAAATCAAAATGGCAAAATAAATAAAAGAACGGGAACCTTATTTAGAACCTTTGCCGACGCAGTCAATGAAGATGAGGCTGGGTTGGATCAGGGGGCTGTTGATCCAATGACTGGGGTCCTAGCAGTAAGAGAAGACAGAGCCAAGGGTGGCATGCGCAGCATTAGCAACTGTCAGAACTGAAGAGAGGCAAGGAAGGCCTTTCCCTGGAGCTGCCATGGAGTGGGCCCCTCTGACACCATCTCTCTGGGCCTCTGTCCTCTAGAACTGTTCTTTTAGACTGCTCAGTTTGTGGCATCGGGTTGAGGGAACCGCAGGAAGTGGACACCATGTTGCTGCTTGTGCCGGGCTTTGCTCCCGTCAATGGGGGAGGTAGCCCCCATATCATACAGTGTTGCCCAGTCCCAGCTCCCAGGAGGGTATTCCAGTCTCCCAGTTTTTCACATGACTTGACCCCAAACCCAGTCATCCTTAGGGCTCTGCCTGCCCTTCCCATGGCTACCTTGTCTTCATCTTGCTCAGGAGGCATTTCAGAGAAGAGCTTTGGAAGGCCAACCCAGACATCTTTTTCTTAGGTCTCTACAGGTGGGAGGGGCGAGGAGACTCATTTGGCAGTTGTTCTAGCCTTGCTCTCTGGAGTCCTGCGAAGACGGAAAGGGAAATGGTCTAGAGTGTCGTGATAAACAACTATGTTCTATAAGCTCTGTCCTCTCACGCCTCACGTTCCTCTTGTCCTGTCCCCTCCGGGCCCATTCTCAGCTGCCCACCACCGCTCCCCAGCCAGAGAATTAGATGAGACTGGTGTGACGCCGATGGCTAATGCTTGTTAAGAAGTCTGGTGACTCACAAGTAGCAAGCCCTTTAACTCTGTGCTGCTCAAATTCCTTCGCTGGGGAAGACATCAGCAACATCTTTCCTTCCTTCTGAGCTCCCAAAGACAAACTGAGGCAGGACACATTAGACTTCAGACTGGGTATCAATGAGTTTATTGGGCTCACTTACAGTTCAATGGGTGAGGGGTGAGGAGCAGGAGCAGGGGTGACCTTCAGGCAGCTGCACTACAGGGTCTGCACCCATGACTGGGTGATCAAACCCACACCCCCATCCTTCTCCACCTATGCCCTCTAGCCCCTCCCACAAGATCATACACAATTAGGAGGAAGTATCAGGAGAGGTGGGTGTATACTCAGGTAAGGCCTTCCCCATCCCTCCATTCTATGAGGGAAGGTCAGCAGTCGACAGGATACAATGTCCTTCTGTGAGCAGATTCAGTAGAATTCCTGAATCTGGCAGCAGTTTGACCCAGTGGACAGTCCTCTACAGTACCCTGACAACAGCCCTATGAGCTAGATAATATTACCCCCACTATGGATGAAGAAACAGAGTCAGAGAGGCTAAGTGACTAGCCCAAGTTCACACAGTGAACAAGAAGCAGAGGAACAATTGGAATCTAGATACTTTAACCACAAAGGTCCTGCTCTTAGTGCCCCATGTCCTAACAGGTGTGTTTATCACAACATCCTGCTTCGGTAAGATTCCAGTATATGGCTGTTTTCAGTGTACAAAAGGCAATGTTATATAGTTCAGGTGAGTATGCATTGAGCATCCTGCGCTCAATGCTATGTGTAATAAGTGCAAGATGCTGGGGGCCATATAATTTCTGTTTCCCTTAGGTGCCATGCATAGCACATCACATTGCTATCATCCAGTGTGAATAGGCTTGGGATAGGTATTAAAATGAATCTCGACTCTGCTATCTAAACAAGTGTTTGTGTGTGTGCATATAATGATGTATGTGTGCAGATACCCATGCCCATGTGTGTATGTGTGTGTCTGTGTGTGTGAGAAAGAGAGAGACAGAAAGGAGGGAGAGAGAGAGGGGGAGGGAGGGAGGGAGAGAGAGGGAGTAGGCAAGCATAATTATGAGGGGGCAGGCTATTCTTTAGGTACTGCCTACTTTCCAAGTGTCTTTATGCACAAATTATCTGTCTTGCTTGAACTCCAGTTTCAATTCTGTATCTGTATGGGGTTGTAAGGAATACGTGAAGTAGTGTATAAGTGCCTAGAACATTAATGAATGTTATCTGTGAGAAGGAACACACACACTGTACCCAGCATCCTGTCGCTTCCATTCATAAATGGCTCTTACACAATGAAGATTGACAAGTTGGAGAATAGCTTTGGCCAGCTGGTTGCCACAGGATGACCCTTGAAATGAAAACAAGATTCTTTTTTTTCTCTTCAGAGAAAGTCGCAGGCCATTCTTGCTGCCCAGGAGTAGACACTGTAACAGATCTGGGGACAATCCCATGATGTCAGGTGGTGACCCTTTCTCTCCTGGAGAAGCACAGGACATACACCTTTGCTTTCTGAGTGGCTGAGGCAAAGATATGACAGAGCCAGAGGAGCTAGGGTTTTCTGAGAGGAGAAACCATGATCTCCCAGTTAGAGACACTGGTAAAATAAAGGCATCATGGGGATTCAGTCAGCACAGATCAAGAGAGGCAGGATGGTGGACAGAGGAGGAGGGACAAGGGGGCGTGTGTGTGTGGGTGTCCCACTTTATGCTATAATTACTTCAGAAACAAAAATCACTATGAAGTAAGAGTTGATCTCAAAATTATCCTCAGGGCATCCATGAAATTATTGTCTTTTCAGTGGTAACCTTATTTTGAAGGAAAGAGCATTAGCCCAAAGTGACCCATCTGAGTCATCTGATAGAATGAGAGAGAGAGAGAGAGAGAAATTGAATTTCACCAATTAATCCTGGAAGGAATGACTTTAGCATAGCTTGTCGTCTGTGTTGTTCTCAGTAAGTCCTGTAAGGATGGGGGATGGAATGGTACAGGACGTCTGGGCGAACATCAGCGGTCGAAGGCACACACTGTGCCACCTCAATGACTCTCCAGGACACACCACCAAGCACTGGTAGCAAGTCAGTTTATGCTGTAATAAAATTCAGTGGCTCAACACAGCCCACATGTATCAACTCAGAGCTCCAGGTTGGGCTAGGGAGGGGGCGCGCTGGGAAATGTCTCACTAGGTTAGCACCAATGTGAGTAGGACTACATTCCAGAGCTTGTCCGTATGTCTTGGCTCTTGGCCCCTTTTCTGTCTTTAGAGAAGGTGCCTCTGTCATCGCATGCGTCTTAGTTAGGGTTTCTATTGCTGTGAAGAAGCACCATGACCAAAAAAAAGTTGGGAGTGAAAGGGTTTTTATCTGGTTTACATTCCCACATCACTGTTCATCTCTGAAGGGAGTCAGGACAGGAACTCAAGCTGGGCAGGAACCTGGAGGCAGGAGGTGATGCAGAGATCATGGAGGAGGACTGCTTACTGGCTTGCTCTCCATGACTTCCTCAGCTTACTTTCTTATAGAACCCAGGACCACCAGCACAGGGATGGCACCATCCCCAATAGGCTGGGCCCTCTCATTAGTGATTAAGAGGATGCCTTATAGCTAGATCTCAAGGAGGCATTTCCTCAACTGAGGCTCTAGCTTGTCTCAAGTTGACACACAAAACCGGTCAGTGCAGCACGACTCCAGCTCCCTTCTTCCTCCCTCATCCACGCATGGAAGCTCCAGTGTTTGTACTGGGTACAACTGGATAACGGACCGCAGTCTCACATTGGGTAAGGCCGATTAGCAGATTGAATTTCACTGTCTGCCTTCATGGTTCTTGGCTTCCTGATTTGACATATTCCCAGGTCCTAGGAGTTAGGATGAGGTTGTTTTTTTTTTTTTAAAAAAAAAACTTTATTTAACTTTATTTCATGCGCATTGGTATAACGATGTCAGATTCTCTTGAACTGGAGTTACAGACAGCTGCGAGCTGCCATGTGGGTGCTGGGAATTGAACCCGGGTCCTCTGGAGGAGGAGGAGGAGTCAGTGCTCTTAACCACTGAGCCATCTCTCCAGCCCCGAGGTTGTTTTTCTTTTATTTTTCCCTGTCTTTTATTTAAGAGAAGGCAGTTCTCACTGCATAGCCCAGGCTGGCCTCAAACTCGTGATCCTCCTGCCTTTGCCTCCCAAACAATGGGATTACAGGCCTGGCTTTTTTCCCCCCTGGGGATCTGAACTCAGGTCCCCATGCCTACATGGAGAGCACTTTATACTGACTCAGCCATATCTCCAGGCCCAGGGGTAAGGGTGTTAACTCAGGAATTCTTTGTGGGGTGGGGAAGGTGCACATGGGTACAATTCAGCCCTTTGCACTGGTTAGCTCTCATTGAATCTTCCATCCATTTATTTGGTGTTAACTCCACAGAGAAGACCCCGACTGTCTTTGCACTTCCACCATGTCCCAGAATAGCTCCAGTTCTCCAAAGCAATAACTGTTGACTTTGTTCTCTTGCTTGCTAGGAGGACCATCTCATAACCTGGCCCTCTAAGGACATGGAAGAAGGGGTGAGTAAGAGCCGGGTCATCACTTTTGCTAGCTTGGGCCCAGGGGTTTTATTAATGATGTCAAGTGAAGAAGTACCAGACCTTTGCTCAGACTGGTCTCAGCTAAAGTCTAGTACTGCTGTACACACGTGCATGCACGCACGCGTGCACACACACATACTGAATTTGTACAGAACACATTCTTTAACATTTTCAGGTTAGCAAAAAGTGACAAGGTTGTATTGGGGCTGCATTCACTGTTCATTTGTTTGAAGGACAGGAAAGTCCACAGGTGTGGCCAAAGGCCTCTTCTTCATGAAATGTTCTTCCTTTAACAAGGAAGAATAAAGTGTGGACCAGAGTCAAAGCTGGGCCTCTGACTTTGCTTTCAGAAAGTAGCACATGGCCCAAGTACATATGGACAGACATTGGTGGGTCTGGAGTGGCCGTTTGCAGCCAGACTAAGCTCCCAGATGGTGAGGCTTGAGGTCACAGCTCATCCTCACATCTGCACATTGTAGGGACGGAGTGATGCCCCTGAGGCTGGCCATGTGGCGAGCAGTTCTGACCATGTCACAGTGCCTTACTTTACACCAAGATTTCTGCACACCCCACTGTGAGCTCAGTGAGGGGCAGTGATGTAGAGGGGCTTGGTGAATCTGGTCAGTTTCAGGAACTTCCTGAAGCTACTGTGAGTTGTTCACTTCCTGTCTTAAGGAGCTTTCCTGCAGGATAGGGAGTGTCGCATCCCCTTAGAGCATTCTGCTGTTTTACCTCCCTATAAACACGCTGTTGTTTCACCTCTTTTTGCTTGTGTCCTGTGTCTTAAAGAGCTTCCCTCCACAGTTAAAGGAAGATGCAACACAACATCTTACAAGCGAGGGTCAGTGTTCTCATGGCCTAGGACAATGGTCTGGTGCATGAATGCAAGAAGAGCCCTGCCCTCAACCACAGTGAGGACCCTCTTGCTCTGGTTGTGTTGCATTGGCCTTCCATGTGGTCACCCCAAAGTCAAGGCTGAAGAAATGGACCTGTGGGAGGAGGTGAACTCTCAGGGCACAGGATGTGGGTGCAGAGCAAATGCTTTTTTTTTTAGGGAGCAGGTATTGTGGGGTGGGCATGCTGGCTAATGCCTTGCCATCCAAATACCCAGAAATGTCTGAGACCCTGGACAGGTTTGACACCATTCTCCGGAGGGAACTACAGGGAATCAATCCATGGGAGTAATTTTATTTAGCTTCTTATTCTGCAGAAGAGAGCTTTGGCAGGAGCTTGGAAGTCCTGTTATTTCAATTGCCAGCGCCTCTTGCCCAGACCCTGCAAATCAAACTGCTGCTGTCTGTGTCCTCCTTAGGCTACAGCGCTGCTCTCTGCCTTTGCATCTTTCCCTCCTTCTGCTCAATCCGATGTCCTCAGTACTATTGCTTGGCCCCAAACTAGCTTTCTTTTGGTCCTTCTTGCTTTTCCTCCCACCTCTGTGGTTGCTCTCTCCTTTCTTTCATGTACTCTGTTCGGAAGGCTCTGTGCGCCTTTGCCTATTGTCCCTAAAACCTACTAAGAATTCTGTCATGACTGTCTAATATAGTCACAGGCAAGTATTAACTTCTGCCAGTTGCTCCTCAGGGTGAAGGTCACAGCCACACTCTTGTCCGACTTCCTCGGAGTTGCACACAGTTTAACGTTTAGCTCTGTTTTGTTAGGAAGGAGTTGTGTAGTGGTTTGAATAAGAATGGCCCCTGTGTGTTTGAATTCTTAGTCCCCAGCTAGTGGAGCTGTTTGGAAAGGATTAGGAGGTGTGGCCTTATTGATGTAGGTGTGTCACTGGAGGTAGACTTTGAAATTTCAGAAGTCCATGTCAAGTTCAGTCTCCCTCCATCCCCAACCTCTGCCTGGTGCCTGTGAGCTCTCATCTGCTGCTCCAGCACCATGTCTGCCTGCCTGCCACAATGCTTCCTACAAAGATGATCATGGGCTTTACCCTCTGCAGCTGTAAGCAAGCCCCAATTAAATGTGTTCTTTTTTTTTTTTCTATATACCACACACACATGCTTTTTGTTTGTTTGGTTTGGTTTTTTTTCTTTTTTTATGGTTTATTTAACTTTATTTTATGTGCATTGGTGTGAAGGTGTCAGATACCCTGCTACTGGATCTTCAGACAGTAGTGAGCTGCCATGTGGGTGCTGGGAGTTGAACCCGGGTCCTCTGGAAGAGCAGTCAGTGCTCTTAACCACTGAGCCATCTCTCCAGCCCCCACTTTTTTTTTAAGTTGCCTTGGTCATGCTGTTTCATCGCAGCAATAGAACAGTGACTAAGACAAGTAGGATTCAGGAAGAAGGGTGAATGCCAGGCAGAGCCAAGGCAGAACAGGGGAAGCCAGCTGAATAGCAGAGCTGTGGTCACACACACAGCTCTTAGCATCTGCCGCTCTCAAGCCCATGGATTAGTCAGCTGCAGGTGGGAAGTACTTGGAAAGAAAGATGTGTTCTGAACATAGACAGACTTGGCTTTTCTCATCACCCTTCCTGAAGAGCACAGTCTAGTGACTAGGGAGCACAATTTACCATCTGTTTGGGAAGCACAGGCTAGCGACTGTTTGGGGAGAACAATTTAGTCACTGGGGAGCACAGTCTAATGACTATTTAAGGAGCACATTCTAATGACTGTTTAGGGAGCATAGTCTAGTGACTGGGAAGCACAATTTAGTGACTGGGGAACACAGTCTAATGGTTGTTTGTGGAGCACAGTCTAACGACTGTTTAGGGAGCAGATTCTAGTTACTGGGGAGCACAGTTTAGTGACTGTTAGAGAGCACTGTTTAGTGACTGGGGAGCAAAGTCTAGTGACTGGGGAGGACAGTCTAATGACTGCTTAGGGAACATTATCATTGTATTGGGTATTACAAGTGATCTAGAAATGATTCAAACTCTACACAGGCTACATGCAGGCACCAGGCTACTCTACACAAGAGATCTGATTATTTTCCCTCAGAGTTTGCCATTGGCCACAATTTCTGAGCCCATTCCCCATAGATATTTGAAGTACATTTTACATTTACAGAGGATAACTGGGAGATTCCAGTAAGAGGATACAAATCATCCATGGTATTCACTTGTCATGAATGGAGTTTCATGCTCGGTGTGGTGGCTTGAAAGTGTAATCCCAGTACCTAGAAGGCTGAGGCAGGGGGATTGCCAGGGGTTCAAGGGCAGCCTGTGCTATGAGTGAAATTGTAATCCCAGTACCCAGAAGGCTGCAGCAGGGGAATGGCCAGGGGTTCGAGGGCGGCCTGGCCTACAGAGTGAAGCTGTGTCTACGAAACACAGAGTTTCATAGACACTGCAATTTGTCAAAATAAATAAATAAATAAAGCTCACTTTCAGCTCTACTTGCTTCAGATTTCAAAGTGAACGTCTTTAACCGCAACAGACTTCTGACTGGCTCAAAGTAGACACAGACACACAGACACCAAACCTTGTTGGGACCCAACTAATGGCCATTTCTTAACCAATGAACAAATGGGTTTCACTGAACTCCAGAGGGTTCCTGTCCAAATTGTAGTCTTGGCCTAGTGAGTCCCTCTCTCTAGATTAAAAGCTCCTAACTCTCCCACTGCTGTGGTTTGAATATGACTTATTCCCCAAAGGGAAACTTGTGTGGGAAACGTGGTCCTCAGTTTGGTAGTGTTGAGAGGTGGTGGGCCCTTCAAGAGCTGGGAGCTAGTAAGAGGCCATTAGGGTGCTGTCCTGGGAGAGGATTAAGTAGTTCTCAAGGGAGGGGTCCCAGTTAGCTTATCGGAAGAGGCTTATTTTAAAAGAGCAAGTCTGATTCCTCCCTGGCTTCGGTTACTTCCTGTCTCACCAAGTGACACCCCTCCCCCATACACACTCTTCTGCCATGAAGCCATTTGTCACAGTGTGATGCAGGCAGGGAGCAGAGGGACCTTTCCAAAGCCACCCAGAAGGTTCCCACTTTTGGCCTCTGAAAGTGGAAGCTAAGTAAACGGCCCCTTATGTTCACACCCTCAACTACTTTGTTGTAGGCTTGGCAAACGAACCAGTATCCCCTTCAGTTACCTGTATGGCATGCACTTTCGTGCCCGGCAAGTTAATAAACTTGGCTTTTGTTCCTATTACTGTGTAGCACTGGTGGTCTCCGTTTTACTTCCAAAGGGATCTCTGACAGAGTCATGCTAACTAACAATTACTACCTGGCTGTAGCCCATCAGAACCTTTGAACATGGAGAACAGTGAAACACCAAAATGCAACTCCAGGCTGTCATAAATCCAACCAAAAAGCAAGAATGGAGCAATAGCTAACATTCTCCATCAGACAGGATGCTAGATTCAACCCCAAAGAACTTCCTAGGTCAGATTTTTTCCAGTTAGGAATTCGTTTCAACTGTATCCATCCAGTCCCCACGGCGGTTTAGCTTCTAGTGTGTGGGGTGTCTGTGACTTAACATTTAAAGATTAGTAACTGATAAGGATCAGAAACCATGACTGTTACAAAGAACACTTGTTACTTCTTAATTAGTTGCCACATAAGCTACAAAGTTTAGTTAGTTTAGGCAGGGCTTGTGTCGGCTCAATTCATGATACAAACCCCAGATTGTCTCAGAAGAACCCCCTGCTCAACCCCCAACTATTAGCTCATCTTGTTTCCCAGTCTTATTAAGTCAACCTGGGAGATTTCTGTTCTAATCACTCAGGGTTTCTATAGCACAACTTTGAACGTGGGGAATTCTCAGCATTCTGAACATCACGCCTCAATAAGAGAAACATCTCGTGTTTTCCCCATGAGAACACTTTCCTCCCACTCCAAGAGACCATTATAATTTGTTTCCCCCACTGGAAGATTACTAATGTACTTCATATTCAGGAAGGAAATATACTGAACACAGAGCAGGGTCTATTTGATGTATTCCTTGCTATAGCTTTAGATATTCAAACAGGTCTTATTTTTGCCTCTGTGTCTGCCTTTTAGTGAATTTGTCTTGATTTAAAAAATGCAGAATGCTTTGCTTGTAGTTAGTCTGATTAGACCAATGTCTCTAATTGTGGCTTTTCCTCTTACCATGTCCTAAAATGACTGCCACCATCTATGGGCAGCATCACTGGGCACCTACAAGATGGTATTGGAATGTACTCCCTCTGTTCTTACGACTCAAGTCATTTTCTTCTTTCCTTCCTGTTCGGGGAGATCTGTTCTGAGACTACCAATAGGGTCCAACATTGGTTCAGAGAGTGGAGTCCACATTCAGCTGGCTGGGGTGGACTATACAGTTTCCTGGCCAACTCAGAGGGAGATAGAAGGACACATGGAAGAGGAAGAGGAAGGGTCTAGGGATTACGTGGTCCTTTTGATCCGGGAAGTGGAAAGAGGCAGGATCATATCTGGGTCGCTCTGTGGATCTGTCATGTTTATTCCCTACTATTTATTCCTGAGTTTTATCTATCTATCTATCTATCTATCTATCTATCTATCTATCTATCTATCTATCATTTTTGGTTTTTCGAGACAGGGTTTCTCTGTGTAACAGCTCTGGCCTGGCCTGGAACTAGCTCTTGTAGACCAGGCTGACCTTGAACTCACAGAGATCTGCTGGCCTCTGCTTCCCAAGTGCTGGGATTAAAGGCGTGCACCACCACCACCCAGCTTGAGTTTTATTTTTTAAGACAGCAATAAAAGAAATTGTTATTCCTTCTCTCAGACATTTGGTAACAGGCTGTTGTTATTTGAATGTAAGTTGATGTATTTGAACATTTGGTCCTTAGTTGATAGTGCTGTTCTAGAAGGTTTTGAACCCTTCCAAAGGCAGAGCCTCGATGGGGGAAGTTGGTCACTGGAGGCAGGCCTTCAGGTTGTGTGGCCTAGCTCACCTTCCTGCTGGCTCTCTGCCTCTTGTTCCTCCAATATGTAAGGAGCCCAGAACTGCCAGCTCCACTCTCCTACTGGCATGGAACCCTGCTGCCATACCCTCCCCACCATGATGGACCCTATCTGTTCAGACTGTGAGCCAAAACAACCCCCCCTTCCTTCTTTCCTCCCCTTCCCTTTCTCTCCACTCCTTACCCCCGCTTCTTGTCAGGTATCTGGTCATAGTAACTTGAATACTAACAAGTGCACAGGCAGAAGTCTGAGCATACAGTGGCTTCTCTGGATGATTCTAGGCAAACCAGAGCAATGGCTGTCCGGAATAAATGCCTAGTGTCATGTCGCATCTCTGGAACGTGGATGGTGAAGTTTCTGAATGCTGGGCCTGGGAGACAATCAGTGCCATGATATTAATGATGCGTATTTTTCAGCCTTTTATAGAAATCTTTCTCAACAGATGTGTCATCTACTGTCTTAACAGCAAGGCTCAACATCTCCTGTGTGCTTAGGGTTGGTTCATAGCTAGTGCCACCTGACCCACTGAGGTTAAGAGTCACCCTTGGTAGTTGGTTCTGACAGAGGTATGGATGTGGCTGTGGGTATTTCAGTATATGTGTGTGGGGGAAGGGTGTGTTGTGTGGGGGTATGGGGGATATGGGAGGCAGTGGCATGTGTATGTGTTGAGGGAGTGGGAGGGCTGCACAGTAAGAGGTGTGCATGGTGTGTGTGTGATGTGTATGGGGTGTATGTGGATGTATGAGTGTATTTGTGAGGAGTGCTGGTGTGTGTGTGTGATGTGTATGGGGTATATGTGGATGTATGAGTGTATTTGTGAGGTGTGCATGGTGTGTGTGTGTGTGTGTGGTGTGTATGGGGTATATGTGGATGTATGAGTGTATTTGTGAGGAGTGCTGGTGTGTGTGTGTACATGAGTGTGGGGACCTGTGTGTGGGGTGGAAGTTTATGGGGTGTGTGTGTACGTATGCATGTACATGAGTGTGGGGGTGTTTATGTACGGGTAATTATGTGTGGGGTGTGTGTACACACGTGTGGGTGTGGGGTCTGTCCTCTTTACATGTTTCTCACCCTCTAGTGAGCTAGAGTAGGGTTTCTCACAGTATGACAGTCTCAATATGCTTCATCCTGAACTTACACACGCATTAAAGGCTTACAGGAGTGAGTCACACCCTTCTTTTTTCAATACCTTTTTTTTTCTTGAGCTGGACAAGTCAAGTAAGCAAGAAAATTAATATCGCTCAGAAGTGACCACCCACGACTGTCTGTCTTAACTCTCTTCCAAGCTGGGACATCTTATGGCAAAGCGTTTTAGTAAGTTCTAGACAAGTCTGCCAAACTCTTTCCCCTTCATGCCTCCTGGGGGGAAAACCAGTTACGTGTCCTGTCCATTATAAGAGGCCACTGAACCTCAATTTGAGTGGCCATGTGGCATCTCTACATGGCTTCATGGTCAAGGATTTTTGTCACTATAGTCTGTTGTAGGTGTCAAAGACAGATTTTGTTTTTTGAGGTTTGGGGGCTTGAGGCAGGGTCTCAATGTAGCCCAGGTTGACCTCAAACTTGTTATGTAGCTGAGGATGACCTTCAGCTTTTGGTGTGTCTGCCTCTATTTCTCTAGTGCTAGGATAACAAGTGTGGTCCACCACTCACAGCCTGTTGAAGATGGTTTTTGCTTTCCAGTGTTCTGGAAGGAGTTTCGGGGCATAGTTGATCCATCGCAACAACTGCACCCCTAGGCTTTATTTCTGAATGGCAGAACAAGGTCTTAGTAAAATTTTGTTGTCTTCATATAAGTCACTTACATAACTTACCATATATCTATAGTTTATATTTTACACACACACACACTTTTATGTCACACCCTTTTATGTGTATGTGTGTGTGTTTCAGCTTGATCAATGGTAGGATTACAGGTGTGCACCAGGACAGCTTGGGAACCTAATAGGTTTTGATTATTGTTATCAAAGGGATCTTGCATCCCAACTTACAACTTTCTCGGTCACTTCATTGAAATCAGTGTAGCCATTGAGTCTTGATTTCTCCAGTTGGCTGGAGCTCAGGCCTGAGGACTGATACCTGTAGAAGGGTTCTGGGTCACCCCTCTCCTCCATGTAACTGTCCCAGCCGTAGGGAGAGATTCTAAAGAGAACATCTGAGACTATCAGACAATAACAGTACCCCCCCCCCCCGGAAATAGAATCCCCCAGGAATCCTCCGTTGGAGAAAGGAAAAAGCTGGAGCCCAGTCAGAGGAGGAAATTGCCTCTTAGGAAGAGCTCCCACACAGTTCTGCCACATTGGATGGATCTCCTTTTCCTCTTTTATGCATCACTCATGTTATTCATGGCGTATTGAGGAAGGGTGACAGAGCTGTCACGGCCTCGGCTCTGACTTTGCCTATCCAGACACCATGCTTGCTCTGCATCACCCTGCAGGGAGTGTACACAGCCAGCCTCACCGGGAAATATGGAACACTCAGCCCAGTTCACAAAGCTCTGAAGTGGCCAGCAATCAAAATAGAGGTGATTAATTCTAGGTGCCTGGCATCCTGTGCCTGGGGTTAGCTTTGCTGGGCAGGGTTAGGTGTCCCAAGACCCTGCCAGTTTGGAAGGTAAGTTGAGGCTGGGGAGTTCTTAAGGGGTTCCAGGCTCAGGGAGTCTGCTGGTGTGCCCATGGGGAGCACTCAGACTCTTTCCTGGGCATACCCTTCTAAGTTAGATAAAAAGGAAAGATGCTGGGTCCAGAAAGATCGGCTCCGCTCCTGCAAGGCCTGGAAAGCTCCCCAGGGTTCAGATTGGCAGACAGAACAATTTCTAGGGAGTTAGGTTTGGTTTTCATTCTGATTTCTATCTCAGTCATTAAAATTCAGGCTTTAAAGAAAGGCCCTATCCATCATGTTTTAATAATTCTCACTGGCTATGAGGTGATTTATGATAGAAAGTTTTTGTTTAAATATTAAACATTAATGGTTGTGTTCTGCTCTTAAGAACTGAAGGCCGACAGTTGGAAATGGGCTCACAACATGCTCTCCCCTGAGGTCTTCGTTGATGACTAAGGTGACCTTTGAGAAATGGCACCTGAATCAGGATTGAATATACCCCACCCTTTGCACACCGTTCCCAGAGGGTCCTGGCCTGCACCCCTCTTCTAGCTTCTAGAGACTTCATTATTTTGAAAGTGGCTCTTGAAATTTTGTTTGCCCCAAATGGCTGATGGATCAGTTAGGAATCTGTGGTCGATTGCTCCTTTTCTGTTTGATGCCACAACACTACCCTGAGGCTTAGATAGCCAACCTCCCCACCCCCACTTCTCCATACTAGTAGCTGCTATCTGGCACAGAGCTACCATTCGTATGTGTTATTCTATTTAAAGTCTGCAAAGTATCCTGAGGTCTATGCCATAAAATTCCTGTTAAAAATATGAGGGATTCAGGTTTAGACACGTTGGCTTTCTAAGGACAGCTTGTAATGAAGATTTGTAATAGGCTTTTTGATTCCAAATCCTGAATCCTTTCTACTGCGTTGCTTGACCAGCTAAATCCTCATTACATGACCAACAGAGCCCCTGGAGACAGAGCCCCTGGACACATACCGTTACTTTGTTTTTGAATGAGTGTTGTGTTAAAGGTGATCTCAGAGTGTGGGTCACTGGGAGTAGTGACAGTAACACAATAGAAAACAATTGCACTTGGCTTGACCAAGTCCTGGCCACTGTTTCAAGCATTTATCTGTGTTAAATCATGGAATCCTCTGTAGGTGAAAGAAACAGCTCTCACATCAAAGGGCATAAAAATTAGTTTATTTTGGAGCTAAATGTGAGTGACTATGGCCCAGGAACACAGATTTAGACCAATCCAAATTCCATGTTCCAAGTTGTGAAGTCTCTTCTAGGAAGAGAACAAACAGAGTCAACGATTGAGATATTTTTAAACACACTGGTGGAAATGTTAAAGGTGGGTTATAAAGAGGGGAAATAAGCTATGGGCCTAGAGACTCAGATGATACTCAGAGCCTTTTGGTTTGTGGGGCCTCAGGGTCTGTTTGTCCATTCCAAAGGATTCACCTGATGGTCACAAAGATGCTACGTCTGGTTCAGAGGCAGGGAAGAAATGGCCACTAAGAGGATTACAGGAAGCTCAAGATAGATTGGCTCTGGCCTTGTAACATGGCCGCCTTTCCACACTCCCTGATTCTCTGAGGCAGACTTGCAGAAGAAGGCTGTAATCTTTCAAGCTCATCACTGTATCAGGAGGACAGATTGATTCTGGCTCATGGTATCAGCCTGAGGAGCTGGCCCCATCGCTGTGGGCCTTTGGCGATGCCGAAGGTAGAGAGCAAGGCAGAGTAGAGCTGCTCAGGGCAGGTAGGAAGTAGAAACAGGAACGGACAGGAAGGAGCCGGGCAGGACTCCTTTCAAAGGTACACCTCCAGGGTCCGGCTTCCCCCGAGTACGCTTTGCCTCTTGCCACCGTCCTATCATCCATCCACATTTCAGTTAATTAATTGTGTGCCCATGGAAGTGAGAGAAAACCTTGGGAGAGCTGGTTCTCTTGTAAGCCCCACCAGCCCAAGGACTAGGTGACTTCTTGGGGTGCTGGGAATTGTAGTTCTTGGAAAATAGAAACTCCTCATGGGAAAAATACGGTGGCCATACAGGTTTGTCCATAAAAAGCCCTACAACTGGCACCTCGGTGCCACTCAGCTGGGCATTTTAAGGGAGTGGTCCTGACCAAAGTCCATCTTGGTCAGTATTTAATTAAAGCTTCAAATTTGGCTCAAATGGTGGAACTGGTTTCTCTCACGGCGGATCTCAGGATTAACATTCTCTTTCTGTCACGTGGGTCCTGGGAGTTGAGCTCCTGCCATTGGGCATGGAAGCAAGTGCCTAGCTGAGTCATCTTGCGGGCTTTGGTGTTTGAGCCAGGATTTCTCACTGAACCTGGCGCTCATCCACTGACTGAACTGATTAGTCCATGGCTGCCAGGGATCCTTCTAACTTTGTCGCTCCAGCACTGGAATTACGGATATGTGCTGCCATGCGTGAATTTTATGTAGGTGTTGGGGGTTGAACTCAGGTCCCCAGGCTTGCCTGTTAAGCACTTAACTGAATCATCTCCCCAACCCTCTATTAACGTTTAAATCCATCAGTAGGAAAAAAAAATCCATTTATGAAGGCTAGAGACCGCATAAACGGAACACTTCTCGGGCTCTTTCTTGGACATTGCTTATACAAGGGACCAGGCCTTGAATCTACAAAACATTTCGGGGGACACTTCACTTCTAAGCCCCATGATATAATATTTTAGTCCATTTGGGCTGCTAGGTCAAAATAATGTGGAGTAGGTGCTTATGAGGAATGGTTAAGGAACCGGTCTCATCTGGCAGAGCTTTGCCCTCAGCTTCCGCGTGGCGCCTTCTTAGTGTGTCCTCGGATACTAATCCTGTTCATGATAATTTTCTCTCAGTGCTTGGTCATCTGCCAAAGGTCCACCCGTACTCTGGGGGTGTCATAGCTTCATTTTCAGCTTGACACACCTGGAGAGAGAGAACCTCTGTTGGGGCACTGCCTTGGTCAGATGGACCTGTGACCTCGCCAGTGGGGCATTTTTTTTAGATCGCCCACTGATGTAGGAGGGCCCAGCTTTCTGTGGGTGGTGCCACCCTTAGGCGAGTGGTTCTGAGCTGTAGAAGTAACAGCACTCCTCCGGGGTCTCTGCTACAGCCCCTGCCTCCAGGTTCCTGTCTTGACTTTCCTCAGTGACGGACCGTGACATAGAAGTAGATGCGGCATAAGCCCTTTTCTCCCTCAAGTTGGTTCTGGTCAGTGTTTGATCACAGCAATGGAAAGCAACTAGAGCAGGGAGGCCAGATTTCAACACAGATACAGGAGGACACAAATGTTCCGTCTGGGAACCCAGGCAGGTTGGATGCCAAATCTGTGCTCTCAGTCTTCTCTTTCCAACCTCTCTCCCTGGGGTGGGCGGAGCTTCCAGGTGGCATTGTCAAGAGCCTGCCATACTTGATGGAAGAATACTAGGAGCCTGGATTGTGCTTCCAGGGGAATTTCTGTATCAGTTTCACACTGTCAGCTCCTAGGTCAGTCCTGAGACCAGATAGAATCATTCCTAGCAAATGTGTAAGTGGAGAAGGGGAAGACACGGTCCCTTCCACATCCTGAGAGAGAGCCAATGAGAGAGTCAATGAGAGAGAGCCATCAGAGGATGCTAGGGACTCTCCCTTCCTGTCACACCTTACATTTGGAGCTTCACCCAAGTCTTTGGGTCTAGTTTTCTCACCCCTCCATAGCTGGATTTTCCTGTGGGCTGCGAGCTCACAAATTACAACGCAGAGACTTATTAATTATGAAAACTCGGCCTCAGCTTAGGCTTATTCCTAACTAGCTCTTATAACTTAACACATATTTCTTTAATCTACATTCTTCCACGAGGCTCGTTACCTCATCTCTATACTGTCCCTCCTGCTTCCTCCATGTTTGGCTGGTGACTCCGCCTTTCTTCTTCCCAGAATTCTCTCTCTTCCCAGAAGTCCCGCCTACACTCTCCTGCCTAGCTATTGGCTGGTCAGCTTTTTGTTACACCGATCACAGCAATACATCGTCCCACAGTGTGCACATATCCCACAATACCCCTCCTTACTGTTGTTCAGCTACAATTGTTCTGGACTAAGTTATCCCCACGGCTGACAGTGTCAATCAATGAGGAGGAGCCCCTCTCCCACCTCCCCACAGACTGCTCTGTTTTCTCTCTGGCTGCCCCACCTCCCTTACTAAGCTCCTACTGCATGTGTCCTCTTGTTCCAAACGTGGATGTGCTCCTCAGGGCACCCTCACTTACTACTTTCCATGTCTACTCAGCTTTCTATAGCTGTGACAAAATGACTAGGGTACATGTGCGGGATCAACTTAGAGAGGAAAAGTTGGTTTCCCTCCAAGGGCATGCCTAGTGACTAACTCCTTTAGGCTCTACCTTCTGAAGGCCCCACCACCTCCTCATCCCATCAGCTGGAAACAAAATCTTTAACACGTGCCTTTGTGGACCATTGAAGATGTTAACCACCACACACATGCTTGGGATGTGCTTCTCCGGATGTTTTTAGGGCTCCATCTATTGCCTTGTGCAGAACCCCGTCCCAATACCAATACCCTGCAGGGAACCCTGCCCCCAACATGCTCAGCAGTCTTTCCTGTGGCCTGCTTTAGTTTTCTTGTTGCTTTGCACATTCACCAATTAGCACCTAGTTAATTAATTAATTAATACTAATAAACTCAGTAAGAATGGGACTTTGCACTTATTCACTACTGGGTTCCTAGTGCTTAACAGAGTCCTGGCTTGTGGAAGACCTCCCACAGAGTGTTGAGGGGGAACAAATAGTTGATGAAGAAGTAGTAGGTGTGAGTGTGAGTAGGAAGACAGCAAGGAGATGGTGCAGTCACAGAAGCCTTTCAAGGAGGGCCTCCTGGCAGGGGGCTGGGGCGCACCTTTGATACCAGCACTTGGGAGGCAGAGGTAGGCGGATCTCTGTGAGTTCGAGGTCAACCTGGTCTACAGAGTGAGTTTCAGGACAGCCAGGGCTACACAGAGAAACCTTGTCTTGAATACCCAATAAAACAAAACAACAATGGAGGAGGAGGAAGAGGAGAAGGAGGAGGAGGGCCATTCATCAATATGCTGACAGGAGGTCCAAGGGATGGAGAAGGGACATTGAGTTCTGATGCAAGGTCAAATGGGTGGGGAGACTGAGCAGTGACTTCAGCTTGGAATCTCCTTCCCACTCTCCTGCTACTGGTGTGATAGAGACTCATTTGCAAGGTTGTTCACTTTGGAAGGGTAGGTTAGCACAACACTGAAGCAAATTAAATGTAGGTAGACATCATTAATGTCATGGTGGGAAAATTATTTGATTTGATTATAGATTATGATGCAATAATCCACAAAGAGAGACAATCCATAGAATTTTCTAGAGAGATATCTAGACAGGTTTAATAAAAGAGTAAGTTAGCCATACAACCCGGGTTTGACAGCTGGTGTGAGACTGTTAAAACTTAACTAAGTGTGGCAGTGCACACCTTTAATCCCAGCACTCAGGAGGCAAATACAGATAGAACTCTATGAATTTGAGGCCACCTTGGTCTACATAGTGAGTTCCAGGTCAGCCAGGACTGCATAGTGAGACCCCCGTTAAAAAAAAAGTTGGAGTGCACTTTTCTTTTTAATTTTTGTTAGAATATCTATGTGTCTACTAAGGAAAATGACAAGTATAACTTTATACATATAAATAAAACCATAAATGTATTTCCTAAATGGTCTCTGTGGGGTACCTGGGGATTTGCACAACTGCCTTCATATGGTTGTTTCTGAAATGGTAGATCATGGGGACTATTATTACTCTGCTATCTGCCAATAGTTTTGAAATAATTAAAACAATGACTAGGTTAGCTTTACATGTGCTTAAATAACTAGATGAAGAGGCCTGAGGAGAGGACCAAAGCCCAGGACGCACAATACTTTCTGTGTGTTCACCTCTGCTCCGAAAGCATGCAAGGACCCATACAATTGGCTCTTTTGGAGCCAGCTGTCATGAAGACAAGCTGGTCTAGCTACTCTGTCACTCTTTCCAGGGCCCTTCTGGTTATTGCCACTGGCAGTTGGTCTGTGCAGAGCTCACAATCAAGCAGGACACCGCCATTTACTTTGCTTAATTTTTGTCATTCCAAGACCCCTGAGACCCGCAGAGCCAGCCCTGATGAAAACACAGCATGCTAATGCGGCTCTTGGCTCTCTACACACAACGTCCTTCAGCTTCTCTGACTGCCTAAAGCAGTGTGCACACTTGGCTTACCTCGTACACATTTTGTAGCATCATAAAATTTACTTTTATTGAGCGGGTGAGAGCCAAGGTCAAACTCTAAAATTGATTTTCTTGGAAAGTGGAAACTGGTAACTGACCCTGTGAATTGTCTTCTGAAAAACTGAATTCTACAATAGCCAGAAGTTGCTATTGTTTTGCCTTCTTACTGTGTTAAAGGATCAAGACCACGAGGCTGGAGTCTCAGCAACTAAGAGCACCTGATGCTCTTGCAAGGGACCCAGGTCTGGTTTCCAGCATACACGCTACCTCTCAGCCAGCCATTATTGCAGATGCAGGGGATCTGACGCCCTCTTCTGGCCTCCATAGGCATTGCATGCACATGCACATGCATACATGCAGACAATCCTGTGTATATAGAGACTCGGTGGAATCCATTCCTTCTCTACTCAAAGGTCTTGAGAGAGTGGCTCATACCAACTATTCCTTTTTCACTTCTTGCTGTTTCCCCAGCATGTGCAGCATGACTTTCCTTTTCCTATCTTCTAATGGCTACACTGTCTCTACCACTCACATGCCAACAGGCTTCTTCTTATGTAACTGGAGCCTCCCCTGACATCTAACCTCTGACCTCTGGTGTATAACAGGCCTCCCTCATATTTTTTTTAATTATTTTTTGGTTTTGTATAACAGTTCTGGCTGCCTTGGAACTAGCTCTGTAGACCAGGCTAACCTTGAACTCACAGAGATCCACTTGCCTCTGACTCCCAAGAGCTAGGATTAAAGGCGTGTGCCACCACCACCTGGTAGTATGTTCCTTTTGCTCAGTATATTTTTCATCTTCATTTCTCTATTGCACTGTCTGACCTTTCACGACTAGCACAGCCATTCTTCCCTTTGATAGCATCCCCCATGCTGTCCAAGAAGAACCAAGATTTCCCAGGTCTGTGTTCTGGCAACACTGTGAACATACAGAAGGAGGAGACCAGAGTACACTAATGAAAAAGATGTCATGTTGGCTGGAGCTGATTGAGCATGTGCACACAGGGAAACCGTCTACCCTTCTCGCTTATGCACAAGGGTAGAGAGAGAGTAAGCGCCCTGTATCAGGGTCCGCCTTTCTTCTACAGTCATCAACAGGAACTGGCACCAATTGGAGTCCCCATGCCTTATTAAAGCCACCCGTTTCCTCTGCCAGTGTCCTTTGCATATTTAGCTTCCTATGATTTGCCACCTGAGAAGCCACCCTCATACCTGTTTTGGTCACTTTTTCTGTTTCTGTGATCAAGGTAACTTAGAGAAGAATGAGTTGATTGTGGTTTATGGTTCTAGAGAGGTGAGAGTCTACTATGGCAAAGAGAGCATGGTACCAGCTACAGTGTATGGAGCAGACAGCTGGGACTCACATCTTAAAGGGCAAGTACGAAGAAGAGAGAGTGAATTTGAAGTAGGGTGAGTCTTCAAACTCTGAAACTTGTCTCCAGTGACATGGCCTCCAGCAAGGCCACAGTTCCTAAACCTCTCCAAACATTGCCTCCAACTAGGGACAAGTGTTCAAATACATGAACCTATGGGAGACATTCTTATTCAATCCGCAGCCAATCCACCCATCAGGTTGACTCCCAAGTCCCTGTCACTGACCGTAAGAGGACGGGGATATATTTTGTCCCAAGCTCACATCACAGTCCTTGTGATGACTTGGTAGCTCTTGGCGTGGGTCTCACTTGTTCTCAGATGGCCAAATAACCATAGGGTTTTTAAGTCCAAGAAATTCTAAATTATGCTATGTACATTTTAGACACAATTTTATTGCGGTCAACGGTCCGCAGTGTACTATAAACAAGCTTTGTATGCCCTGGGAAACCAGCAATTCACTTTCATGTGGTTTTCATTCTGTTGCGGTAACCTGGGTCCAAACTGGCTCTCTGTCTCTCTGGGGTGTGCCTGCGCTCCATGCAGAGAAGTACATGCTTGTCAGATAAAGGAATGACTTGCCAGTTTTCACCTGTCGCCTGGATGATGGTAACATTGTACAGCCACTCTCCGGACACCCTCAGTTACCACCACGCCTCTTTTCAGGTCTATGCAAGAGGAGCCCCAAGAGTTTGAAGTCCTGCTCCTGACTGTTTCTGACTCACGCTTCCTATGTATACATTCCACTTCCTGCCTGTAATGGTGTTTGCGAGGTTATAAAGCAAGGTGACTCCGAGAGATGATGAAAACTCCAGGCTTACAAGCACTTCCAGAGAGCCCCACAATGAGGGATGCTGGCATGAAGCGGTGACGTGGACAGGGACTCGGAGCCATTCAGCTCTCTTCTGGATTGCTAACTGCTTTATTTGTCAAATTAAAGGTGTGCTAAAGTCACCCTGAGGGGAGAGAATTGCTATTTACTCTTTCTCATGAGTGATTTCTTATTAAGAATAACAAATAGACAGGAAACCAGCCTTCTAGATGACAGGGAGCAGGGATGGGGTGGGACTGTCCTCATTGCTCTGATCTCCACTTTGGGTGCTTAGAAGCACACATCTGCAAAGAGCGAGGTGCAGAAATTATTGGTACAAAGGCAGCTCCTGTAAAAGAGGCATGCTTTCTGCTCTGAGAACCTTCTTAGCAGTGCTCTGAGGACTTGGGGTGGGGGTGGAGCTCATTTTCTTCAGGGTGAGCATCAAGTGCTGTTGAAACTTTGGCCTGCCCCACGACAGGCCCCTGATGTATCAGAAATAATTAGCCGTCTCATTCGATGGCTGGAGGCTGAGGCAACACCAAATGCCAATTAGCTTGGCTTAAAAATGCACAGCTTCCTGGCAGTCAGGACAAATGAAAATATATGGCAAGGGCTAAAATATGACAGGAGGGCTTTAGGGAAGCAAGGCTCCTGAGTGACTCCCGGCCTCTTCAGTGTGAGACGGACACTGTTGAATCACCTGGATTATATCTGATAACTTCATCTCATGAATCCATACACATGTATATATTCTTCCTGTCAGTTCTGTTCCTTTAGAGAGCCCTGACTAATACTGACAGGGCTGTGTTTTCATTCTTCTGCTTTAAAATTTATAGCTTAATGACTTATAGTTTAATGACTATATATACATTAGAATGTATATAGTTTAGCGACTATATATATGAATATATATCGTTTAATGCTCAGATGTACACACATAATGCACACACATATACACACAATGCACATACACACATACATATATTCACGAGTGCGCGTGTACGCATGCACACACACACCTGGAATGGCAAACAGCTGTTACCCAGGGTGTCAGTAGACATCAGTTTGAGGTCAGTATTCAGAATTGTGTAGCTGGGGAGAGGGTGGTGTAATAGTTGATTAGAGACATCTGCAAAGAGACATGGTTTGCTCTTGTATCTAAACCAGTGTGGAAGAATTAAATATCACATTGACTTAGGTTTTTGAGTCTTTTGGGTGCATTTTTATTTGATTTGAGATTGTTAAAATAACAGTGGCAGGCACTGAGTACAAAATAATAGCCTCCTCCAAACATCAAGAGTTCAACTAGAATTTGTGTAGCAAGTGTAAAATGAGTGACTCAATTTTAGGCAGGATGTAGAAAAGGAAATTGCTGAGTTCATTTAAGCTAATTATCTATGAAATAATTCACATCAAATGAAATGCATATATTACCCCTTAACTGGGATTAGCCATGTTTCATGATTTCTCACTATCAGCTTAAACATTGTTTCATAGACCTTAATCTTCATGAACAAACAATGGGTAAAAATGGGCGTTTATAGAAAATAACCTCTCTTTAAATTGGATGGTGTTTTCATTGCTTTCAAACACCATGGCTCAGGCAGCTTAGGAAGAAGGTATTTACTTTGGCCTACAGTCCCAGAGGGGTTCAAGTCTGTTGTGGAGGGGAGGCATGGTGGCTCGAGCAGACTGCACGAAGCTGAGAGAGCAAGCTGGGAATGGTGTGAGACTTAAAAATCTTCCCCCAGTGACATACTTACCCCAGCAAGGGCCAGCTCCAAGATCTCCCCAAAGAGCTCCACCAACAGGCGATCGAGGGTTCAAATATCAAAGCCTATGGGGAATGTTTCTCATCCAAACTACCTCAGAAGGAACAAAAGAAACCTGTGACTCATGAAAGAGAAGTCAAGTAGGTGTGTGTGCGCGCACGTGAGCACATGTATGTGTGTGTGCGCGTGGCACTCCAGGGATGTTTTTGTTGTCTCTCCCTCCCAGTGCTGGGATTACAGGTGTGAGCCACTGACACTGGCTCTTTTTTGGGTGCTGGGGATCCAGCTCGGGTCCTCATGATTGCACAGCAAGCACAGTACTAACTAGCCCATCGACTCCTCAGCCCAAACTTAGGGTCATCTTATTAGCTAGCAGATATTTTTAGTTTAGTTGTTTCATTTTCTAGGTCATAAATTCACCTTGCTTGCCAGCACAGGGCAAGGCACTTACAGCACAGCCTTGGTCTCTGTGGTGGTGAGCAGCAACTTAAGGAAGAAAAGGTTCATTCCTTCTGCTCTTATTCAAAGGTTACGGTCAGGTGGTAGTGTCAGGAGCCCAAGGCAGCTGGTCACATCACATCACATCTTCCTGTCTCATCAGGAAGAAGAGATGAATGAGTGCACACAGCTTCTCAGCTCTGTTTCTCCAAGTGCACAGTCCAGGATTCCAGCTAGGGGATGGCGCCACCCACAGTGGGCTGGTCTTCCCATATGAATTAACGCATTCAAGATAACCTCCCCTGGAGATGGGTGGCCCCAAGCCAAATGGTTTCCTGCAGTGCCAACAATATAAGTACCTTTTAGCTTCTTGCTTTTCTGTCTTTTGCAAGTGGGTTTCATCCTCCAGCTTGCCTCATGGTGTGAGATAGAAGCAGCTGGGGCAGCCATCACATCTCCATTCCCGAGAGGAAGCACGGTGGGGAAAACTTATTTTATGAAGTCACACCCAAATGTCCAGGTGACTCTCTCACTGCCTCCTACCTCACCTAATGTCCAAGCCCTCAGACTAGTTTTCTTTGTAGTCCGTGAACCAGCCTGACAATATCTGACTTCCGGACCACACTCTGTACTTCTTGTCCCAAGGCTTTCCCATTGCCATGGAAACAGAGATGTGTGATCCCTCAGGCACAGATGATCTGTAAGTGCAGGCACAGGGAAGGTGGGGGCTGCTTTCTTGAGTGGGAAAACTCCAGTGTCCTATCTTCCCCTAAATGACCAGCCCAAGGCTTGGCTAAAGCAGGCTGTACATAGCTTGAAAAAGTGGCTCCCTTCAATTGCTGGACTTGGATAGGTCTCTCTTTCAGCTAGGGATATTAATATCTCAATCAAGATCAGATTTCTGGTACTAAGGAAGGAAGGGAGAAGCTTCCAGAACAAAAGAAAAAGAACAAGAGTAGTGGCCAGCGAAACCAAAACAGGCTTGCAGCTAGCAACCACGAGAGTGAGGAGGGGGTGTGTGAGCTGCTTCTGCCATTTACAAGGTGCCCTTGGGACTTGGACACAGGAATGGATCAGGGAGGCAAACGCTGTAGCCCAGGTTGTTCTTTCTTGTGCTGAGAGCCAGGGTGTCTGGAAGCGCGAACGGCCCTCAGAGGCCTTGAAGAGAAGCTGATTTTAGGGATCCTGGCGCCGTAAGAGTAGATGGCAAAGAAGGAGCCAGAATTACTGTGACCGGCGGGCCTGCGTGGGGTTGCTAATGCGTGTGGCAGTGGGCCGAGGTACTGGGGAGTCAGAGGAAGCAGGCTAAGGTTGCAGAGAACACCGAAGAGACCACTGGGATGCCTTGAGGTTTAGGGTTCAGCCATCTTTATTCTGTTTGGAAGTGATTTTCAAAGCACAAAATCCCCTCAAAGAGGCGTACCTTAACCATATTCGTGATCCCATTTAGGGGTTGGCTGATCAATCCTGAAAGCCTTGGGGCCTCGGGGAGTGAAATGTGGGAAGAAATGGATTTGTGTATGTTACAGGCAGGGCAGGGCTTGGTGGCCACAGTGAGGCAAACTCGAGAAAACACCCACAATCTGCCAATTATACGGTCAACCATTTACCCCAAACCCTCATCTCCACAAATGAGCACAGCTATGCTGAGCTGCTCACAATGGCTCTGTACGAAGCGCTTCTCCAACTTCAGAAAGGAAGACAAAATCAGACAGGATATTTACCCTGCAGATGACAGAAACGGAAAGCAAACAAAAACAAAGAAACAGTAAAAAAGAAAAAAGAAAAAACGTACAGTTTAGTGCTCTTAAGCATCACAGCCAGATTCTAGGCTGCTTAGAAGCTCACAGTGCCTTCGGGGGTCAGTTTGGTTTCCTTTTCCTTCCTGCCTTCAGTGCTCTGTTGGCCTTGGGGTGGCAGCCAGCCTTCCCTCCTGGTGCCAAGATGGCCAGACCCGAGAGACACAATGATGCCCAATGGTGGACACGTTAGTGTTGCTTCTCAGGTTCTGTGTCAGCCAGGAACCAGAGCTGCTCCCATCCAAGCGTCACACTGAATAGCAAGGGCCGAGTAATTTGTAAAGAACCGAGATTCCTCCCGTTCGCGGTTCTGGAGGCGCAGTGCCAAGGAGCAGGAAGGACCTGCTTTCTAGGCCCTAACACAGTGAGGGTGTCCGGGAACAACAGAGAACAAAGTAGCAGGAGGAAGCTCACTTCTTGAAAAAGAAAGGCGCTGCCATAGTTACCCACAATCCATTGGTTCATAGGCCCATCAAGGAGGGCAGAGCCCTGGGACCCAGGCACTTCTCTGAAGTCCTATCGCCGAAACCCATTAACACACATCTCTGGGGATGACATTTTCAACTTAAGTTTTGGTAGGGCTAGGCAAATCCTGGCACAGTGGAAGGGGGAAGGAATTGCCAGGATTGACTTAAGCCCACCCTACTACCCTCCTCAGAACAGAAACTGGGGCCCACCTCCTCTGAGCCACTTGGCCCACATGGATACAAAGGAAACCCCGAGCCTTTCTGGCTTGAGTTGGTTGCATTGAATAGATAAGGCACCAGCCATGAAGTGTGGACCCCTCAGCAAATAGCAAGTGTCTTGGGTTTCCCACTCAGTAGCTTCCGATATTTCTGGGGTGGGAAATACTTCTGCTGCAGACCAAAAGTCACGTGGGGAGAACATCCCAGCTCACATGGCCCTGGCTCTCGGGAACATGATCTTTCTGTCGCATACCGAGGCTCGGTGGTGTAGGAGGTCGCTCGCCTCCTTACTACAGCTCCGCTCACCCTCCCATGTCAGCCTCCCTGCACGACGTCAGGGATATCTCATGACCTGACATTCCAAATCTCTTCTGTCATCTGCTTTTGCTGCACGTGGTCCCCAGGCTGTCTGCTTGGAACAGCAAATTAATGGAGGATTAAGCACATAACATTCAAGAGGGAACAGATAGCCTTTGGAGGTCTCAGTCACCTCCATGGTTGGGCTCAGTAAGGTTTCTGCAGATACGGACCTTCATGTTCTGACTGATTCGGCTGCAGGCCTGTGTCTGTGAAAGGCTCACCCTGCAGCTGTCCTGACTTCCTCTTTGGGCTGATGGAGAGGTAGGGGAATACTGCTGCCTGGAAACACTGACTCAGATATCTATGTGGTGGCGAGTCACCAAAAATCTCAGTAGCTCAGCTTTAAAAAAAAAAAACAAAAAACCAACCTTTAACTTTCTACTGAAAAGTAACATAATAGTTGTGTGTTCCGCGTGCATGCATATCTGTACATAGTGTTTGTACAGTGCCCATGGAGGACAGAAGAGGGTGCTTGTTTCCCTGGGACTGGGGTCACAAATGGTTGTGAGCCAACGTGTGGGTGCTGGGAATTGAATCGGGGTCCTCTGGAAGAGCAGCCAGTGTTCTAACCACTAAGCCATTTCTCTAGCCCCTGGCCTTTTTACAATTCAGACAGTCTGAAATAAAATGGGGAGAGCGTGTGCTATCGCGTCAGACACTTGGGGTTATATAAAAATGGGAGGAGGTGTAGGGACGTTGGCTGGTGAAGAATGAAAAAGGAACACTGTTGCCGAAGGAAAAACCCAAGGTGGAGTTGGAGCTGGAGCACATGAGCACCCCTGGCCTCTGAGAGGCAAGGAAAAGTGGGGAAGCTTTGGGAATTTCATTGGGAGCCTTCCCTATTCACCAGTAACATGTAAATTGTGCTGATACAAAAAAAATGCATGTTTTACAGCCACTTTGACTATTTTATACCTGAGAGTACACTGAGCTAGAGAAAACTAAAGCTCTGAGACACGCACAGGGTGAAATAGGAGGAAATAAAATCGATGGGAAACAGAAGGTTGGAAGTGAAGTGATCAAGGGCCTGGAGGCTTGGCCTGGTGGGAGAGCATTTGCCAGACCCACGTGGCCCCGGCTCCATCTCTACAGTAAGAAAGGTATCTCGTGTTAAGCCTCAGTTTGCGAAGAGGAAAATAACCATGTTCTGCACAATCTGTACTTCTGGGATGGATTCGCAAATTCTGTTTTAATTTTCCTCCTTGTTAAACACCAGCAAGTGATGTGTCTTCTACTTTGGCCTCCCAGTGTCTGTCGCTCCTGGGGAAACTTGTACCTAATGTACCATTCTGTGGCTCGAAAAATTGCCTCTAATCAGCTGGAAGATATCAGCGGCAAGGGACAAGGTGAAGACCCGATCAGCTTATTAGATGAAACCTAAGTTGGGTTAGCTGCATGCAATTCCCAGGGTCCTCTCATTATAGTTCTGGTTTGTTGTAGTACAGTATTTACGAGTGTGGGGCTTGTCTTATCCAAGGGAATTTTCATGTTTTATTTTGTCATTTAATGTAAAGGATTCAATAAAAACTATTTGCATTAGGATGATTAAAAATGCAGTAATTGCTTTAAACTATTAGAAGTAAATTTAGGGTAAGATTAATAAAGAAACTAGGACACCACCGCCCGGCTGGAAGGACACTTTTAATCTCAGCACTCGGGAGGCAGAGTCTGTTAGATCTCTATGAGTTTAAGGGTAGCCTGATCTACATAGTGAGTTCCAGGCTAGCCAGAGCTTCACAGTAAGACCCTGTCTAGAAGAGGAGGAGGCGATGGTGGCAATGGTGGCAATGGTGGCAGCCGTCTGCACGCACATGGCATTGTCATGGTTAAAGCTGGATATGGTGACATCACAAAATGAAATGGATGGCATCTAAGAGTAAGTCCCTGTCTTGTGCAGCTCAAGGCTCTCCACACCCACTTACCTGTGGCACTCTTGGGGGCCACAACCACCCTGATAGCATGTACTTTGTTATCTTTTGCCTTCTCTTGAGTTTCCTGGGGGTTGCGCACGAGAATTTCCGAATGATCTTTCTCAAAATGGCTTTGCGTGTTTTCCTCCTCTTCTGTGTCAAAGCCCACTGCGGCAGCGTGGGAGGCAGTTGGGATCTCTTCTTGTGAAACTGTGAGACGCAAAGCTCCTGAGCACTCCACGCTTTTGGAAATGGCGGGGAACCACCTCTGTGTTCCTTTTACCCCCCCCCTCCCTGGGATGCCATCTATGAAGGATAGGGGGTGGTTGGAGGGCAAACACCAAGGCGTTCAAAAAGATTTGGCCTTGATTCCGAGGCCTAAGTGGGATGTTTCTGACATCTTGGTCCCTCACAATGTCCTAGAATTGATTCTCAACTTGTGGGTCTTGACCTTCTCAGGGGTCAAGCAGCCCTTTCACAGGGGTCACCCAAGATCATTGGAAAACACGAATATTTACATTGCAATTCATAATTGTGGCAAAACTACAGCTATGAAGTAGCAAAGAAAATAACTTTATGACTAGGGGATATCACAACATGAGGAACCATATTAAAGAGTCGCAGCATTAGGAAGGTTGAGAACCACTGTCCTAGAGTAAGGTTCTTGGCTCTGTGGAGGGTCGCATTTGTCCTGTTCAGCAGCACTGATCCCCAAGGTCTTTCTGCTTGGGGCTTTGACGTCTTCTAGTAAGTCACAATATTTGGAGGCTGGGCCCACAAATTCACCGGAGTCATCTAAATTTCACTTTTCCTGCAAGCTGGGGCCTCAATACGTGTGTTATATTTTACTCTCAGTACTTGAGCCTAAGTTGCTTGATTCTTGGTGAGTTTGAGAACTGAAAAATTACTGCCCATATTAAACCAGGTTTTCCCTGATTCCACCACTCTTTTTTTTTTCTTAACAGAAAGAAAACTAATACAGGCCTCTCTATTATTTATCATAATAAATAACCGCCACTCACTTCCTAGTGTTGAGCCGTGTGAACTTGGGTTAGGGTTGCCAGAGAAAGTATTACGTGCCTTGCCTTTAGTATACACATGTCTATACATCTCGCCAGAGGAGACTGCATCAAGCTTGGGAACTGGGTGACAGGTGTGAGCCACTACACCTAGCTTAGTTTCACCCCCCCCTCAAAAAAAGAGGCACGTAGCAGAGGTGGTGCACACCCGTAATCCTAGCACTTGGGAGGCCAGAGCAGAAAGATTGCGAGTTCAAGGTCAAGGTCCATCAGAGCCGCTGTGTGAGATTCTATCTAAAATCTAAACAAAAGCAACACAGGAAGAATAAAGGAAAGAGTATGAAGAAAGGGAGGTAGGTAGGAACATGTGGACAAATGGGTGGTGCTTTAGCGTCTCCAAGTTCAGCCTTGGGAAGCCTGTTTCCTGGAGCTCCAGTAGAGGCTTGTAGCCACTGAGGTGACAGGAAGGGGAAATGGTGAGAAAAGCTGTTGAGGCTCAGTTGTTGCATAAGCCTTCCTGGACTTCCCCGTCCTCGATCCACAGTACAAGACGATCAGTGTTCTTATTTAAAATAATTTTGGTGCGAATCTCCTACTACTTGTAGCTGCAAATACCCAGACCAACACAGTCCCTTCTGAGAGGTGGGTCTGTGGGCTCTGCTGTCCCGTTGGTCTCTTCTGCCCTTCCCAGAACCAGCTACAGAACCGGGCATGTACGTTGTAGGTACCCCATGTGTGTCTTCTGAACGGGTGAATGGAGGCCCTTAGAGCTGAGGATTTAGTCCTTCTAGCTTGGTGAGAAGACTTTAACTCGCAGGATGAGCCCCAGGATTCTGAGGTCTGGGTCTGTGGACATCTGCCTGCACAGGCAGTCCATTGGAGAGTGGGGTAGTGCCAATGACGGGAAGTCTGAAATGTTGCATTTCTTGGCATTCCATCGCCCAGAGAGCCCAGCATCTCCTTCAGGTGGGTTGAAGTTAATGCTTTTCAAACCATGGTTGTGACTTAGGGGTGGCTTCTTAAAATATAAACTGAGTGGTACCACCAGCGTTGAAAGGAAACAGATTAACCCACAGGTGAGACCGTCAGAGCACAGCCTACATTCTAAGCCTGTGTCATTTTGTGAGTTGTCAATTTCAATTACATGTGACTATATTTGTACTCTTAGGGTTTTCGGTTGTTTGTTTGTTTTTCTCAACTTGGCACAGGCTAGAGTCGTCTGGGAAGAAGAAACCTCCATTGAATCAGATTGGCCTGTAGGCAAGTCTGTGATGCATTTTCTTGATTAATGCTCAATGTGGGAGAACCCAGATCACTGTGGGTTTGTTGCCACTCGTGGGCTGGTGGTCCTGGAGTCTGTAAGAAAGCAGGCTGAGGAAACTGCGAGAAACAGTCTAGTGATCAGCACCCCTCCATGGCCTTGGCATCAGCTCCTGCCTCCAGATTGCTGCCTGGAGTTCCTGCCTTGTCTTCCCCAGATGATGACCTGTGACTTGTAAGTCTAAGATGGAACAACTTCTGTCCTCCTCGTGGTGTTTTCTTACAACAGGAGACAAACTAGTAGGCTGTTTAAGATGTGAAATTTACTTCTTACTCAAGGTTGTGGCCATAAGGGTTGGAAAACATCAATCTGTATGAGTTTTCTCCTGACGTTCTCCGCTTATATGCCTGATGGGGAAACTCTGTCAACCAATCACATCTAGTTAAGGCGTGGTTACCTGGAGCCCAGGAAGAAAAACTGGGAGGACCCAGGTGCACAAGCGCGCTTTCTCTCTCTCTCTCTCTCTCTCTCTCTCTCTCTCTCTCGCTCTCTCTCTCTCGCTCTCTCTCTCTGCGCGGCTCCTGCCAGACAGATAGGAGGTCAGACCTCCCACTCTTGTAGAGTGAGTTTTCCCCTTATAACCATTAAAATATAATTGTTACTCTTGAGCTGGCCTCGTTATTTATTGTACCGACCTAATTCGCAACATATGCCCCCTCCCACAGGAGCTCAAACCTAGGTCCCTCTGTCCACTCCATCTCTAAGACCAAACCTGAGACCGAATGGCCAGCCCAGGGACCCTTCTGAACAGAACATTCAGAGGAACCCATATTTGTCTGTTCAATCCTTTTTTAGCTGCATCCTGTCTGGTACAGAGGCTGAACATGTGAGTAAGGCTGCCTCTTCCCTCCTCCTCCTCCTCCTCTCCTTCCTCCTCCTCTCCTTCCTCCTCCTGGTCCTCCTCCTCTTCCTTCTCTTCCTCTTTCTTCTCCCTGCTCTTCCTCCTTCTCTTCCTTCTTCTTGACACAGGATTTTACCGTATAACTCTTGCTGGCCTGGAACTCACTATGTAGGCTAACCTCACACACATAATGAGTTCCAGGCTAGCCAGGACAGCATAGGAGAGAGGCCCTGGGCGCAGTGGGAAATGTGATGTTTTTCTGGTGTTTGAGACTGGCAGTTGCAGACTGACTGACAGGTCTGTCTCCTTGCTCAGGAATTTGCCAGGGCTAGAAGCAGCAGCAGCAGCTGAGACTGTTGCTTCTGACTCACTTTGGAAATCTGAAACAAGAAAACCATAACTTAATACTGGTTGGGGTCGGACACAGGCTGTAGGGTGGGGGTTTGGAGGGGTGTAGGGAGGTGGGGTGGGGTGGAGATCAGAAAAATGGAGGAGTGCCCTGGGCCTTGATGAATATGGAAGTGGCTGCTAGGGGTATGAGGCGTAGGGACTCAGTTCCTCATCTGTGGGGCAGGGGCACAAGCTTCAGGGAGCGAAGAGGGCGAGGATGCGAGGCTGGCAGTAGCTCCAGCACAGACTGGAGATGGGGTAGTGTGGATTTTGAATGCTCCGCAAGGGTCCATGTGTTGAAGGCTTAGTCCCAAGCTGATGGGGCAGTTGGAGGGTGATGCAGCCTTTGGTGGATGATGCCCAATAGATGGAAGGTAGGCCACTGGGACATGTCCTTGAAAGGGACCCTGGCCCCTCCCCCTTCTCATCTTCTTTTTAATTGTGTGAGGCGGATAGCCTCTTTTACCACACCCTGTCACGTTGTATATGTCACCAGGTCCCCAAGCAATGACTGACTGAAAACTTCGTTGACTGAAAATGTAGGAGGCAACAAGAAACGATAAACCTTTCTTCATGAGGTGCTTTGTCATAGTGCTGGAGAGCTCACTCACACAGAGACCCTTCCCTTATTTACCAGGCTCCCCTTGTGCTCTGAAGTTCCCTCCTAAAGCAGCACACTAACTTACAAGTGGTGCGCCGTGAGGCTGCAGGAATGCATAGAAAGGTTGCAGACAGATAAGCGGAAGGGGAGACACAGGCAGGCCCTGGTCAGAACTGAAATGACTGCCCGTTGACCCGGAATTGCTTGCACACTTGGCATCTGTTCCAAGCACATCACATATCTCCCTTGCACACTAGCAATATTAGTTGGATGTGGTTGCATCTTTTTATTACTAGCGCTTCCTGAAAAGACAGAATTAGTACAAAGCCTAACTAAGTCAGCCATCACATCCATGCTAGACTTTGTAGTAAGCAAACAGGAATTGACAGAAGTCAGAATAAAAATGTTTTTTTTTCCCTCTTATTCTGCAATTCTGTGTATCCTAAAAGGGTAAGAAGAGGACATTGTTGGTCATTTCTCTTCACCTTTGGCTCTTTTTCTGAACTCAGAAACCTCATCATCAGTTACAGGAAGCTCCCTGCCAGAGAAGAGCACCCATCTCCCCCAGATAATTTAGGGTGTTGACAATAAATCTGGGTCACTTTGCATTCTGGCTTAGGGCACACTAATAAGTACCAGGCTAACCTGCCTTTGGTACTGGTAGTCATTTGGTAACTTCTGGGAGAAATGAGTCAGATTCTTGCTCTCCACTCTGGAGCCCAGGTTTCCATTTCAGCGTGGCAGGTTAGTCTTTAGAGAACCATTTGGTTTTTCCTGTGAGGTCTTCTTCAGTTCGGCAGCTAGGCTTGCCTGAGCACGGGTAATCCTGCACGTTGCAGCACCCTATCTGAATGGGAAAAAAAGTCCTTAGAAAACATTAATCAGGTGTGAATCTTGCAGATGAGAGCATTGTGAGGGTTGCAGGGTAAGGGAGGTAAAGCATCTGTCTAGTGTTTGCTGCATCACCAAGCCCAGGAGGATGGGTTGCCTAGCAACACCTAGTCACTCCAGGCTGGTGCTAGGCAACAAGATACAATCTGTCATCTGCATTCGACTGCCGTTTTCTTTTGGTTTTTAGAAGACACATAAGTATTTCAGAAGCATCTAATTATCTTCTATTATTTCGTTCACTTCACTATGTATACTGGGGGTCTTATCTGCACCCCTCTCTCTCCCACCTCCCTTCCCCTGTGATGCTCAATGCTCCTGTTTCACAGGAGAGGACTTAAGCGTCAGTGAGAAACTGCTTCCATTCCAGAGAACAGGGAGATGAAAACGTGCTGTTTTTCACTTTTCATTACGTCACTGTGCTGCAGTCATTTTCACAGGCACACACACACACACACACACACACACACACACACACACAAATTGTTAGAGGCAAAGAACAATCAACTGATGGGTGCCAGGGGAACCAGACTTTCTATTTTATCGTGGGAGCCATCCTGTTACTGCTTCCTTCCTTCGATATGGAAAAAGGGGAGCGGGAAGGGTGTGTGTGTGCGTGTGTGTGTGTGTGTGTGTGTGTGTGTGTGTGTGTGTGTGCGTGCGTGCGTGTGCTGTAGGCTCACTTGCCTTCTGTGGCAAAGACCTCGGTTGTCTTTAAGGAGCTGACTGAGTGCTCTCTTTGTGTTTACCCTTTTTGTTTCTTTTAAATTCTTCAGTTATTATTTCCACCCCATAAGAGAGGAACAGAGCTCAGGGAGTCTCATATCTAAGACACACAGTTCCTTGGTGGCTCTTTTACTCTTTGCCTCCCCAGAGCTGTGAGCAATACAGGCTCTGTCACTGGGGAGACTCTAATCTAGTTAGGAAACCTAGACTGATTTTTAATTAGTTCTTCTTGTTGTTGTTGTAAATTGAAGACAATGTGTACTTTTGAAGGATTTTGAAGGGAACATCTGTGGTTGGGCATCCTGCAGGGACCAGCCTGGAAATATTGAAGAGTGGAGGAAGAAATCTTGTCTGAATCACCTTCCAGCTGACTCATGAGAACACAGCTGCTTTTTTCCCTGTCTGACTTGCAGACAGCTATGCAGAAATTGGAGACGCAGGTGAGCCCAGACTGTACTCTGACCCTCAGTGACAGTTGAACTCACAAGCCCTGGAATGCATGGGTCTACGTGTAAGTCGCCTCCTCATGCAGGCCCTGGCTGTGGTACAAACATCTACTTGTACAAAAACTGGCTTGCAAGTAGGATTAAAGATTAATCCTTTGTGGCTTTCCAGTACCCAGCTCCTAGGTAAGTGTTAGAACCAAGTGGCATACAGATCAGAAAAGAGCCACAACAAAGAATTAAGAGGATTGGGTCAAGGTCAAAGTGAGTGAGGTGAGACCTCAGAAGAACATGAGCGCTCCCCTAATTTCTAGAACAATCTCTTAAGAAGTTCATTGCACTTGTAAGATTTAAATGCTCCTCCTCCCACAATTGTACATGTACACATTCACACACACACGCATAACACACAACACACACATGCATATATACACATCACACATACATACACATACATACAATACACACACATAAAAACATACACAAAACACACATGAACATATATACACATACCCCCACATACAATATATACATACAGACACATACATATGCACACACATATACACACATATATGAATACATACACACATAAACACATACCCCCTCATATATACACAATACACATGCATACTCACATATAGAGACACATTCACATATATGTACATACACACACACCATGGGTTTGTTTACTTACTGATTCTCAGATCACCTGTAAGTGATCAGCTAGGGTAATGATTCTTAATCTTTAAAGTATATATAAATTATCACATTAAAATGCAAATCTTGGGTAGGGACCCCGGTTCCATTTTTCTTTTTTTAATTGATTTATTTATAATTTTTTATGGATGCGTGCTCTGCACGCACACCTGCAGGCCTGAAGAGGGCCCCAGATCCTATTATAGGTGGTTGTGAGCCACCTTGTGGTGGCTGGGAATTGAACCTAGGTCCTCTGGAAGAGCAACCAGTGCTCTTAATCACTTTTAACCAGCCCCACCATTTTTCTAACAGACTTCCAGGTAACCACATTCTGAGTATCAAGGTTGAGAGGATCTTTGGTTAGAGTTAGGACTGGGCTGTTAGACCCATGAGTCCCTCCTCACTTGCAAATGGCATATATGATTAGAATGATATTGAAATTCAGTTCTCCGGGTTTGTTGACTTTTAGTATTGGAAATAGATCTCTCTTTGTTCTCTGTAAAATTCCTTACTGATGTCATCAATTCCTTCTTTTTTCCCTAGCAGAAGTAATAAGGTTTGAAGTAAGCCTTGAAGCCACGGTATAGTTCCTGGAGTCCTTGCCACAGCTTTTTGAGGCTGCTCTCTTCATTTTTATTTTCCCAGTGAGGAAGTTGATGGGAGTGGCCATGCAGCCTGAGCACAGACAAAGAGAAGCAAACAATTATTGATAGCAACGTCTGATGTCTGCTCCAGGGATTTTTATTACATTTGATCTAACAGCTTCATTAATGCTCTAGAAGAGGTAGCTGCTAACAGAACTTTAATTAAATTCATGGTGGATATTAAATTGGAAGCGATTGTGGAGTTCAGGGAAGACCAAAAGGCAACTAAGGCTCCGTGATGAGTAAAATATCAAATAGAATTCAACAGTAGCAGGTGAAGAGAAACACTAAGGGTTTCAGAGGTGTGTGTGTGTGTGTGTGTGTGTGTGTGTGTGTGTGCGTGCACACACATACACCAGGTGCATCCTGGGCACGTTAGAAATGGTGACATGGGTTATTTCCAGTAGCATGACCAAGTAGGTGCCTTTGTGACTGAAGACAGGACTGAGGCAGGAAGGGGGATGTGGATGGCACTTATGTGGGTCACTTTCCTACTGCTGCAATGAGCCACCAAACCAAGGCTCATTGAAGAAAAAAAAGAGTTTACTTGGATTATGGTTCCAGAGGGATGAGTTCACGGTGGCAAGGAGGCATGGTAGCAAGTATGTCAGCAGGAACAGGAAGCTGAGAGCTTATACCCTCAATCACAAGCACAAAGCAAAGCGAGTCAACGGGAACTGGCATGGAGTCATGAACTCTCAAAGTCTGCCAGTGACATACTTCACTTCAACAAAGCTATAGTTCCTAAACCTCCCCAAACAGCGCCACCTCCTGGAGACAAAGTGTTCAAGCATCTGAGCCTGTAGGGGACATTCTTATTCAAACCACTGCATATGTGGTCTAGAAATCTTACAAGTTTCCTTGAACTGACATTCTTTTGTTGCTTCTTTTCATCTAGATTTACAAAGAAGTGATAAAATGATGCTTTAAGAATGTTTCTTAGAGGAAATGTGCTCTCTCTCTCTTTCTCTCTCTCTTTGTGTGTGTGTGTGTGTGTGTGTGCGCGCGCGCGTGTGTGTGTGTGTGTGTTAGCCTAGGGACAAACTAGCTTAAGAAATTCCTTTCCCATTGATAGGTTCATGATCACCCCAGATTTGAGCATGTAAGCTGACTCCTCCTAAGGGGATTTCTTTTGGCCTATCAGAAAGCACTGCTGGTCAGTAGGCGTCTCATCAGCTTGCTTGCTAGGCATCTCCAGCTTTCAGAGGAGTACCCAGTGTTCAGCCAATGTTCTAGAAAGAATGGCCAGATTCTTTTAATATTAGTTTTAATTTTAAATTCAGAAAGCATTTGGGCAGCTATTTTAGAACATGTAGGCATATCTATTAGACTTTAAGCGTTAAACAAGACAATTTAGAAAATCTTTTGGTGACATAATACTCAAGACTCCTTTCATTCTTTTTTTTTGAGGGGGTGGGAGAGTCCTCAGGAATATGTTGTAGTTGGACTTTCTTTGGATCACCAGCCCTCAAATAATGACAAGGAGATTTTTTATTAATTATGAATGCTTGACCTTAGCTTAGTTCCCAACTAGCTCTTGTAACTTAAATTAACCCATTTATATTAATGTACGCTTGGCCATGTGGCTCATTACCTCTCTTTCATACTGTACCTCCAACGCCCCCCAGCTGGAAGCAAAGACATGTATTTTGTTATATCTATCTTAGTCACAAATTAAGTAAGCTATTCAGAAGCCTCTGTAGGGCAAGTTGGAGTTAAGATCCCCTGCAGACCTGCGGATCCCAGGCACCAGAAGTAATTACATTTCCCTTGTTAGTAAATACTTATAGACCCTCAGCATCTCCTTATCTCTTCCTATCAGCTAGGGGATGCCTCCAGACCTGACATTCCAGCATCCTACCCTCCCCCTGCCCCTTTTGCTATATAATGCTCCTGAGAAAAAATAAAGTTGGCAGCTTAATCAGAATACAGACTTGCTGTCCATTTCTCGTGTCTCTTGTCCCTTCATTCCTCTCTCTTCCAAGTTACCAGGGACCCCAATTCGTTTCCCCCTGGTTGGGACACCCCCCCCACTCCCCACCCCCGCCACACTGGTTCATCCTGTGTTCCTCTCTCTCTCCTGGAAGTCCCGCCTATCCTCTTCTGCCTAGCTTGAGCAGAGACACATCTTCACAGTGCACAAAAAGATGGGCATACAATTCATTATTTATTACAGTTACCACCCTGTCCATGGGGTCAGTAAGCTCATCCCTCCTGTCTGACTGAAAGTGTGTGCCCTATGCCGCTTACGCGCCTCATCAGCTGCTGGCAGCACCATTCCACTCTCTGCTTCTGTGAGCCTACCCTGTTCAGAGCCCTGCATGGAAAGATCATACAGGACTTCCTTTTCCCCACCTAGCTTTTCCATTTCAATTTAACATCTTCCATGTCAATCCACATTGCCACGAAGGGCGTAATTGCTTTCTCTCTTTTAATTTTATTTTTATTTTATATGTATGAATGTTTGCCTGCATGTATATATGTGCACCACATGGGTGCAGGGTCCACAGAGGCCAGGAGAGGGTGTCAGATCCCCTAGAACTGGGGTCGCAGAGGGTTGTGAGCTGCCATGCTGTGAATTGAACCTACGTCCTTTGAAAGAGCAGCCAGTGCTCTTAACCACTGAGCCATCTCTCCAGCCACACAATTGCCTTCTTTTAAAAGAGTATTCTGTAGGGTGCCTGTATATTTTCTTTACTTATCTGTTGATGGATTCTTGGACTCATTCCATATCCTTGCTGTTGTGAGCAATGCTACAATAAATTTGGGGGTGAAACTACACCTCTAATGCACTGCATTTGTTTCCTTTGGAAGTTAGGGTTACACGGGAATTTGTTCTTCATCTCCTGGTTTCTATAATTGGTGGGGGTGGGCAGGGGCTACTGTGAAGTAGTGGTTTGAAGGCGGCAGCCATCTTGTGGTCCTCCATTTCTACCCCTGTGCTTAGAGGTGTGTGACTCTAGTGCCATTTTTAATGTATAGTGTGAGAAAAAAGAGAACCTAACACAGGCCGGCAGGCTTCCCGGCCCAGAAGGAAGGACCGTGGCTATGTGCTCTCATGCACATGTTAGGAGGAGGAGATGGAAAGAGGGCCGGGAAGATGTGCCGGCAACCCAAAGCTACTCTGTGACTGTTATCTCAATCTAGGACCTCACTCTGCGGTGCAGGAGAATTGTCTGTATTCTGTCAATCATGTCTTAAATAAATGCTGATTGGCCATTAGCCAGGCAGGAAGTAGAGGTGAGGCAATGAGAACAGGAGTATTCTGGGAAGAAGGAAGTTCTTTCCCACTCCTGCCCAGACCACCGAAGAAGCAGGATGTGACCTGCCCCGCTGAAAAAGGTACTGAGCCATGTGGCTAACGTAGATAAGGATAATGGGCTATATAAGTTACAAGAGCTAATAAGAAGCCTGAGCTAATGGGCCAATCAGCTTTATATCTTATGGAGACCTCTGCGTGATTTTCTTTGGGACCTAATGACTGTGGGACCTGGTGGGAGGACAGAAACCAACCAGGCCCGTCCATGTTACAACTCTGCACTTCTCGGATTTGATGTCATCCCCAGCAAAACCTCACGGGCGTTAACACCAAGCTTAGCCTCGATGGTGTCGTTCATCACTTACGGACAGACTACAGTTTCGCTTCACCAGGTCCTGGAACAGTGAAAAGCTGAAGCTTAGGGGTTGAGATTTGCTCGCACGGGGATGACAGGGTTAAAGCTGAAAGGGCAAGTGGTTAGAAGGGAGGCAGATAGCCACTGGATGTCAACCTTTGGAGGAAACTGGGCAGTGTCGAGTGTAGATGGAGACAGCAAGGCCAGAGAACTCCATCTGCCCTGAGAGTCCAGTGTGACTCCTGTTGTGCGTGCAAGGGTCAGTACTTGTTAGTCCTGGTGAGAGGAGACCCCTCTGCAGACACAGGGAAGATGCTCCCAGGCAGGCTGGCTTTCACAGCCCTGCCCGAGCTCCCTCTGCCCTTGCAGCCTCACTCAGACCCTTGCACATGACCATAAGTGCAACTGTGGCCGCTTGCTGATGCCACGGTTATTTGTACCTCATCTTTGCCAGGCCCTATGTGAAGTCTGGATGACTGCAGGAGGCCAAACAGAGATGGCCCCCAGACTCTCGGAGCTCACTGTGATGTGGGAGAGATAGACATGAAGGCAATAACCAAATAAATGCACACCCACTGCCCAGAACTCCGAACATGCCCATGAAGAAAATGCCTGAGGTCCATGAGAGTTTGTAGATAGGCCTGGACAGTAAATTGAGGAACCTCAGTAATTAACTCAAGGTGGGGGCACCAGCTGACACCCAAGGACCTGAGGAAGCTGACTGGATGAGGGGCTTGGGGAAAAGCATCTTCAATGACGGAGGAACCCATTTCAAGATGCTCAGGGACCAGGAGCTGTCATAGGAAGCTGGGCATTGCAGAGGGCAGAGGGGCCTAGTGGGGGCCACAGATCACGGCCTCATGCTATGCTCGGGCTCCAGGTTTCTGTCCAGAGGGAAAGGAGACCCTGGAAGTTCTTAACAATGCCTGTTCTTTTTTTTTCCCTCCTTTTTATTTGTTCTTTGTGTCTTTCACATCATGCATCTCCATCCCATTCATTCCCTGTCCTTTCGTCCCTTCGTATCTGCTTTTAAGGAAGATCTGAAGGAAGCGGGCTAGGGAGAGGCAGGGGCAGCAGCTGTGTTATTTTGCTCTGGCTGCCATACAAAGTACAACGGATTAAACCAAGGAAATTTCTAGTCCTATAAAGCTGGGTGTGATGGCACACACCTGTGATCCAGCACTCGGGAGACAGAGGCAGCAGAAACAAAATGTTTGCTTCTGTGTGCTTTCTGCTGAAGTATCACTTGAAATGGAAACAAACAGACACACAATAGCCATACTTGAGTGATTTGTCAGTAATCGTACTGAGTGAGAGATAAGGCAAAATTTAACTATTTAACTATTGAAACCCAATTTAGGTGCCAGTGAAAAGAACGCATAGTAAATGCTCTTGCTACCAACTCTGAGGACCTGAGTTCAATCCTTGAACTCACATGGTGGAAGGAGAGAGGCAACTCCTGAAAATTGTTCTCTGAACACACATTTACCGTGACATTCACACACACACACACACACACACACACACACACACACACACACACACACACACACACGCATACACGCATGCACACACACCCATACACGCCTGCACATACGCACAAATAAATATAAAAAGAAAAGAATCCATTCTATTTTTCTAGCACTTGATAGTATAAGGAAAACTGGGTCAGCAAACAGCAAACCAAGGCCATCCCATCTTTGCCACCATCACCACGAGGAAGATGTGTTTCTAGAGCTTAAAAAGAGACCCTTTTGAAAACTTGCATTCAGAGACATATGATAACCTCGATGGGTAAAAGGGAGATGTAAGAACTGACAGCCATTCAGTATGTGTCTTTGGTACCCACTGTGCATCAGAGCATCTTTCAGCTCTGGTTGGTGGACCACTCGCGTTAGCGTCACCTAGAAAGCGTGTTGTAGATACTGTTTTGCAGGACTCTTTCCAGACCAAATCCAGATGTCCAAGCAAGCAACCCGGGGATCAGCAGCTGTGTGTATCCACCACAAATCACTGTTGGTAAGTTTTAAACCCAGCAAGCCTTGAGGACAGTTGTCACGGGCACTGTGTTGTGGCTGTGAAGGGGGAAATAACTTCCATGTGTGTGCCCTGAAGAGTTCATTGTTGACCTGGGAAACCTACATGGAAATATGACACCACAAGGCAGTAATGCCACAGAGTAGAATGCTGTCACTTTAACCTAATCCTCTTATCCTACAAGGGAGCAACTGACAGGAAGGGGCACACACTGAGGAGAAGCGCTGGGGACTGAGTCCAGGTCGTTTCTGTGCCATTTGGGCTCACTTTCCGACAACACGAGGACTCTTAACTATGTAACTATAGTGTCACCTTAACTATATCTAGGCGATGGGGCTGGAGAGATGACTCAATGGTTAAGGGCACTAACTGCTCTTCCAGAGGACCAGAGTTCAGTTCCCAGTACCCACTTGGCAGCTCACAGCCATGTGCAGCTCTGGTTTCAGGGAATGGATCTGAGAAGCTCTTCTGGCCTCTGTAGGCTCTGCGTGCATGTGGTGCATATACATGCCTGCACACAAAACACCAAAACACATAAAATGAAGATAAAAACATCTGGGCAAATGCACAGCTCTCACAGCAAGGGCGGGTTCCACTTTTAACTGAAGATGTTGGGTTTTATTGTTTTAAGGAAATATGTATCATTTTCCTTTTCCAAGTTTGAAAGAACAGTCATTCAGACATGCCATAAAACATGGCCCTGGGAAAAACTTGCCATCTGAGCCATCAGTTGGAAAAACCATGAAGGTCACCCGGGTTGTGCATGTGACTTGTCGAGCTCCACTGATTCCTGGAATTCTGTAGTCATTTCCCCAGATTAATTTTTAACTTGTTTAGGTGTGTCACTTAAAATAAAATTTTTATCTCACCAAGGAAAAGAGGGAAGGGAGGAAGGAGGTGATGATTTAATCTTGAAGTATTAGTAGCACACAGACTCCAATGTGTTTTGCATAGATCAGAATCAAGGAAAAGCTAGGCAGGGTGGCATAGGACTGTAGTCCCAGCTACACAGAAGACTGAGGCAGAAAAACCACAGGTTCAAGGCTAGCCTGGGCTACAGAATGAATTCAAGGCTAGCTCAGGCTACAGAGCCAGTTGCTTTGTAGACCTCTCCACCTTAGTATCTCCCAGGATTTCAAAGCCAACTTCTCAAAGACAAGTTCATCTTCCTCCACTCCCTTTTAACCACCCAGCAAGGTTTGTCTACAGGAAAGCTACAGCGAGAAGCTCTTGGGTCCTCTTGGACAACTTCCTCTTCATTTATATCTTATTTGCTAATGGTACCTTTAATTTTTATTCATTTATTTTTGTGTGTATGGGTGTCTTTCCTCTGCATGTGTATATGTGCACCATGTGTATGCAGTGCCCATGGGGGCCAGAAGAGGTTGTCGGATCCCCTGAAATGAGTTGCACATAGTTTTGAGATGTCATGTGGGTGCTAGGAATTGAACCCAAGCCGTCTAACCCCTGAGTCACCTCTCCAGCTCCACAATGAAACCTTTTAAACCTATAATAGAAATACCTTCGGTAGAAAGTATCCAGCGGGTGTTAGCTAATGGCTTCTCAGGGAAGCGTCTGAGGCTCACAGGGGTCCAAATGCTTCCCAGGCTGGAAAGAGGAAGTCAAGGTTGGGCTGGGTTAACTCATTTTGCAGCTGATCCCTGAGACTGGGAGCTTGTCCAAAGTGGTGTCTTCCGAAACACTGAGACAGAAACAAGGGCACAGTAAAGCATGGAGGCCGCATTCTTAGGAGGGACCTCTGGTGTGGGAGGGAAGGAAGAGGGAGAGACCCGGCAGCCCGTGTGGGGTCCTGAAACTGGGCTGGCCACGGCCTTGTCCCCCCCAGTTGACCTGCCATAAGATTTGAACCGCTTCAGGAAAGAGGCAGGATGGTGAGTGAAACAGCATTCTTCAGACGAAGTCTGTGTCTGTCTGTGTGTGTGTGTGTGTGTTTATTCTGTCTCTGTGTGTGTGTGTGTGTGTGTGTGTGTGTGTATGCCAGAGAGTACATATGAAGAGACAACTTTTAGAAGTAATTTCTCTCCTCCCACCACATGGGTCCCAGGAATCGAACTCAGGTTGTTGGGCTTGGCATCAAGCTCCTTTACCAGCTGAACCATTTCATCAGCCCAGACAAAGCCACTCTTAAGGGTTATGCTAGCTAAGAAGTATTAACCAATCACATTCCTAGAAAGTGACAGTCATTCCATTCCTGGCTAGGGGGGTTTGATGGATAGTATTCTACAGCCGTTTACCGCTTGACTCTCTTTTTCTTCATATGGGTCTTGGGATCCAGTCCCTTACGACTCTGGTGAGTCCCATATCCTGGAAACAAATTGAAAGGGGAATGTCATGGGGCTCATGGCTCCTACTGCTGCAATGTTCTCATTCCCTCCTTCCTCTGTCTCCTTGCCACCTACCCTGAGCCTCAGCCAGCACTTCTGCTGTTTCAACAGGCTTACACAGGGACAATCCAGACCTTCACCCAAGGGATGCAACTCTTTGCTTGTATTTGCTTCTGTGGCCATGGCTGTTGTACTGTCCTAATTTGGTTTCTATTTCTGTGATAAGGACCCTGACCAAAAGCAACCTGGGGAGGAAAGGGTTTATTTGGCTCACACATCAGAATCCGTCATCAGAGGAAGTCAGCCCAGGACCTCACTGTGGAAGTCAGGAGGTAGGAACTGAAGCAGATGTTGTTGAAGGATGCTGCGGTGGTTTGAATAGGTCTGCCCCCCATAGACTCATGCGTTTGAGTGCTCGGCCCATAGGGAGTAGCACTATTTGGAAGTATGGCCTTGTTGGAAGAAGGTGTGCCACTGGGGGTGGGCTGTGAGGTCTCAGATGTTCGAGTCTGGCCAGTGTGTTTCAGTCTCTGGATGCCTGTGCATCCAGACATAGAATTCTCAGTTCCTTCTCCAGCACCATGTCTGCCTGCATGCTGCCATGCCTCTTGCCGTGATGGAGATGACTAAACCTCTGAACTGTAAGCCAGCCCCAATTAAATGTTTTCCTTTATAAGAGTTGCCATGGTCATGGTGTCTCTTCACAGTAATAGAAACTCCTACCTAAGACATATGCCGCTTGCTGGCTTGCTCCTCATGGCTTGTTCAGTTTGGTCTCTCATACCACCCAGGACATCCTGCCCAGGGATGGCACTACCTCCAGTGGGCTGGGCCTTCCCCAGTCAACCATCAATCAAGAAAATGCCTTCAATTGAAGTTCCTCTTCCCAGATAATTCTAACTGCTATCAAGTTGACAAAATCCCAAACAGGACATGAACTTAGCCACTTACTGTCATATGGCAAAGATTGGCAACTGGAGATGCCCACGTGGCTCAGTTGGATGCCAACCACATTGCTTCGTGCTTCTGTTTATAACAGCAACTTGATCCCTTTCTGCTGACTAGGGTCTGTTGCCTCTGTCAAAAAAGTGATCCTGTTTTGTGTCTGGTATCTTGGCATAAGGAAGCCCCACTGCCTTGGTGGCAGAGTTGCTGCAAGTTTGCTAGTCTCTTTTCATGTCCACTGGCAGATATGGATGCTCACACCCCTCAGAGAGCATAGAGTTGCATGGATCTAGGCAAGTAGGGATACCCCTGCTCCTACCCCTGCTCCTACGCCCGCTCCTACCCCTGCTCCTACCCCTACTCTTACCCCTGTTCCTATCCCTACTCTTACCCCTGCTCCTACCCCTGCTCCTGCCCCTGCTCCTATACCAACAGGTATTCTTCCAAGAGAGGACAGAGCACTACAGACTGTTCCTATTGAACATGGAAACTGTGCCTTGCAGAGTGTCCCTATCTATGCCAGGGACACTATCTAAACTGGCTGCTCAGCTGTGCTTATAGTCACTACTTGTATGGCTCAACTCTCCCAGCGGTTCAGGATGCTCGTGGCATGTGAGATGCCAGAGAGTCATGTCATGTCCCCTTTGCTGTCAACGGGGCTCTTAGATGGTATCCAGGCAGATGGGCTGCATGGGACAGGAGAACATGAGACAAGCACTCGGGGGGTTGAATAGAACTGATGCCTGAGGTCCCACAAGCAAGGCTAACCTACATCAGAATATAGTCAAGCCTGACAAAACCAATTGCTCTCTTCCAACAAGGAAGGGTACCATGCCACCATTTTACAAGAGGACGGTAGGCTTCCTTGAAGGAAGTGGCCTTACTGGGTCACAGTGTTGATTTGTGTTGCTGACAACACAATGAATGTTTTCATCCAACCTGGCAGTACCTGAATAAGACAAGAGAAAGGCTGCATTGCTGGGTCCATGTGTGATGTCTACTCCAGCCCTGCCTTCAGTTAAAATACCAAATAAAGCAAATATCTGCAAACCTAACTTACTTAATCAAAATCCCTTGGTGTCTTCAAAATTTCCTATCAGTGTTAAAGGGTGCTGAGACCCACAGTTTGAGGAGCATGACCACAGTCTCTCTCTCTCTCTCTTCCTCCCTCTCCCTCCCTCCCTTCCTCCCTCCCTCTCCTTCTCCCTCTCCCCCCCTCTTTCTTTCACTTATCTTTCAGAGCACCGCCATCCACAGAATGGGGACAAGGGTCTGTTAGAATCCCTTAAGCCCTGGACTTTGAAAGCTGGTTAAGGGATACTCCCAAAGAGTACCAGGAGAAACAGCCCCCCCCCACAAAAGAGGATATAGACATTGCCTTCAACCAAGAAAACCACAGAACTAAGTGTTTTCCGCTGTTTGTTGTCACCTGGTGACATTAGAAGCTGCTCAGTGACTGAGCGAATGGAGGAGGGGTTAGAGAGTCTGAAGGCCAAGGGATGAGTCTATCACCTTCTGGGGGTCCTTTAACCCCCTGAGACTAATATTATGGCATTCATATTTGTTCATGTGTTGCAGTGAGTATAGGCTTGGGGACATGAAACATGAAGTTGGTGACTGTGATCAGCAAGATGTCGCTTTTGAAACTCCCACAGTCAAAGGGGCACAGAGAGACTCAGGCCAGCAACCACTAGGGAGCTAAAACAAATTGGCTGATTCAATCACTCTGCGGCCTTCTCCCTCCTCACTGGGCCCCAGAACAAGCAAGACACAGGGATGACTCATTACAAAGTCCAAAGGTGGCAGCTGGGAACCTGGTGTAGCTCTGAAGAGGAGGTCAGGGAGTCCACGGGTAAAAGACAAGGCTGGGTGCACTTTTAAGTCATATAAGTCCATGGAGCAGTGGGCTATGGTTATGCATTTAGGAGCAGTCGCCCTTGGCATATGACAATACAATGTCCCTGTAGTTGAGCAGGAGAGATAGAAGTTAAAGGATGGACACGAAGGGACCTAGAAAAGAGCGAGCTGATAGAACACCCTAGAGCTGGATGGATGCCAGACAGTCATGGGCACGCAGTGTTGAGAGGGGCAACAGCAGAAATGCTTTTAACAAAGAATTGTGCTGTGGGTACCCAGGGCAGAGAGACTCCTGAAGGCCACTGAATCATTGTGCAGGGCCAGGAGGGTTGAAATGAGTTTATTGCCCACGTCCAGACATTGTGCCCCACGCTCCCTGGCCCGAGGGTGACTGCAGCCAGAACTCTGAGCAAGCCCGGCATGATATGTGCACAGATGTCCCTCTCCCTCAAGACCTGGGGACTCCCTGGTTCCAACTGCCTGAGGTTGAGATGTGTGGAACTGGGTACTGGTGTCCAATTTACTGAATCCAAACAATGCATGCCATTCTGCTCTGAACCCCATTGCCCATCAAAGGTGGACTAAGTCAGATAACCTGGAGAGAAGCTTTGCACTACAGCCAGACCCAAGAGGGGTGGTGGCAGGAGTCACCTTTATCTCTCTCCAACCAGTGCCATGTCTGCACTGTCTGGGTGGCTGCACAACTCAGGAGTACCTGGGCTTGCTAGCTCAGGTATCCAGTGGTGTGAAGCCAAGGGCCTCATTGGATTAGTCTTCTTGGGCTTGCCCATAGGGATGAAGAGATGTATACAAATATACGTGTGCATGTTAATAAAACGAAAGTTAGCTGGGAGGCCAGAGTCTTCATTATAGTGATAGCTATGTGAAACCCAGCCATTTAACTGGGATTTGCTTGACCTACACATCTTATATTCAAATATTTGTGTAGAAGGAAGGTCTTTAGAATACATAGGCAGACAAGTTTTTATATACGAGATCACATATAGGCTTTTTAAGGTAATACAGGTTTTCAGTGTGTAGTGCAGATGCCCCAGCTAATAAGCTGGGCTTCGGGAAAATTGAAGCGAATAATACAATTATATTACATTAAGGCTGCTGGCAGCAACCAATTGTGGGAGGAGATGGTGACAGAACAAAAAAGTAGAATGGAGGTTGTGAGGTGTACATGAATTAGAACAGTTAGGCTTAAATAAACTCAGTGTGTGGGGAGGAGAAGAGCTGCAGAAATCTAAACAGGGCCATTACAGTCCGCTAAACACAAACGAGCAGGCAGAGGCGGCCAGCAATCAATATGGCCACCAGCCTCGTCTTGCCTGATTAGTTCTGTGATTTCACATTGGCTCCATCCTCATTAACGCGTGGTACAGCGCTGCCTGCATGGTTTCTTACAGCCTCGGAGAAGCAAAAGAATGCTGTCAGGCCCCCAAGAGAGCTTGTGGGCTGGGGCCCATTGTATGTGTGAGTTTTCCAGAGAACCCACGACTGCTTATTCTGTCATTAAAATCTAGCCAAGGGAGTGTAGATGCAGGTAAAAGGATGGTTAGGAATTATTTAAGGCAGTGTGATTTAGATGCCAAATTAGAGGCCCAAGTGATGGATTTGAAAGGAAGAAGGGAGCTTGTGGGTGGCACAGCAAAGTGCTGGGTCCAAACATAGACTCACAGACACAGAAGTATGCTATGAATACAGACTTGGTCACAAGCTAAAGTCTGGATGAAGGGGAGATAGACCAGAGTCAGGATGGTGCTAAGATATGTCAGCCAATGTCCCAAATTGATGGCAGTAAAGGCCTGAGTGTTGACAGTGAGGTTTGGATGTAAGACACAGGTAGAAGAATCTGCAGAAATTGGTGGCAGATTGGATGTGGAGGGTAGAAGAGACATAGCTTCAGGCCTGAGGGCAGCCAACAATAATTTCTCAGCAGGAACAGATGCAAATTTTGAAGAGACAGCCATGGGCTTGAGACACGGCTAGTTCAGGTATCCCTTGAACAACCTGTGGCAGGCATTTTGTGGTGGCCTCTGGTGACAGCTGAGAGCTGAGTGGTCGGCCCAGGAGTCCTTTGTGCCTAGGCCACTGGGATGGGATGCTGAGAGGAAACACACTCCTGCAGGGAAGCCAGTTTGGAGAGGAGATGGCTGAGGAGAGCATTCGGGGGCCAACAGCGGGTCAACAGAAGACAGAACGAGAAGTTTTGAAAAGAGGACATGAGAGCAGTGAGCACGCTGGGGTAGCGGGGCCACTGAAGGCCAAGGCAGGAGGGCTGCAAGGCGGACTCAGCTGAAGAGAGCCAGGGCAAAATACTTCTGCTTTCTTGCGCTTTAAATATAGATTTAGGTGTTGGAGAGATGCCTTGGTGGTTAAGAGCATTGGCTGCTCTTGTAGAGGACCCAAGTTCAATTCCCAAACACCCACACAGTCACAGCCGCCTGTAACTCCAGTTCCAGGGGATCCAACGGCCTCTTCTGGCCTCCGCAGACCCCAGCCAGCACACGTGGTGCAAGACACACATGCAGGCAAAATGCTCATACTCGTAAAATAAAAATCAATAAATCTTTAAAAGTAGACTATCTTTTAGAAGAATTTGAGATTTACAGTAAGATTGAGAAAAAAATCATGGTGGCTTTTCGGCCTTACTATGAATAATGCTGCTCTAAGTTTTTGTGTGTGTCCTTACATTTAAAAAAGGGAAATATGTCATTGTAACCACGTTCAGTGTTTTGGCGGCATTGAGCACATTCATATTGCTGTATAAACATCACCACCAGCTATCTCTAGAAGTATGTCCTCCACTAACAGTGAACTCCCTGTCCTTCCTACCTCCAACTCCTTACAACCAACCATCGTGACTTTGGTTCTCTGTGGTTTTGACCACTTGGAGTACCTCACTCATATAACCACACACTACTTGTCATGTTGTGAATGGCTTCTTTCCTTGTCACAGCATCCTCAAAGTTGGTCATGCCGCAGCACGTATCAGAATTCCATGCCCTTTAAAGGCATACTGATCTGCTTTTGGATGTGTGTCTGTGTGTGTGAGTGTGTGTGTATGTACGCGTGCTCTGGTGCCCTTGGGGTCCAGCAGAAGGTGTGGGACTCCCCGGGGCTGGCATTCCAGACTGCTGTGAGCTACCTGATGTAGATGCTGAACACCCAGCTTGGGACCTCTGGAAGAGCATTAAGTGGTCCCTATTTACCTGTCTCACTCACCCCCTTCTACTGTTTTAATTTTCAATTCTTCAATGGCGTATTCAGCCAAGATGGAGAGACAGAGAAATGAAGGAAACTTGGGGAAAGGAAAAGAATCCAAGTTACTCCCCAGGGTCTGGTTTATACTTCTTACTAGCAGAAAATCAAACAATTTTGACACAAATGACCAAACCTGTTCAAAAACTCTGCCGAGATTGTGGTCCCTCTTCTGAGAGGCATCTTAAATACGAATGTTAAAACGCCTAATGAACTGTGCTGCAGGTCTAAACATACATCTTAAACCCTTGTGACCTTTGCTGTATCCTCAGCAGCACTCCTGCCTCACTTGTAAACCTGAACCCTCACTTTATCGCCCACCTTTAGTTCTGCTTATAGAAGGAGATTCTTTAATATGAAAGAAATAAGTAGCTCATCTTTGCTTCATTTTAAAACTTCACTTACTTTAAGGCAGTTATCAATTTTACCCTTTCAACAGTGTGAGGGCAAAACCCACCGGCTCACACTTATGCTGTTGTTAAGTCGTCTACACCGTCTTCACATGAATTGTTATGTCTGTGTGTGCTTTCATTTTCTTCATAAACATTAACCTTGCTTCTTATTTTGTCCCCCTTTCTGGGGCATGAGTGGAAAGCTGGGCTGCAGAGCTGGTGGTGTCGAGGGGCAGCTCCTGCCAACACTGGCAGTATGAGGGAGTCCTCTCATGTGTTTCTCTGACTTTTAAAAACAGTTTATTTTATATGAGGGGTGAGCGCCTGCCTGTCTGTATGTGTACCGTATGCATGAAGTACCTGCAGAGGCCAGAAGGGGGTGCTCGATTCTTCCTGGAACTGGAATTACAGGCAAGTGTGAACTATTTTATGTGGGGGCTGGGAATCAAACCTGGGTCTTCTGCAAGAGGAGCAAGTGATCGTAACTGCTGAACCATCTCTCCAGCACTCTTGTGTTTATTTTCTATCTCCACGCATCTTTGGTGAAGTATCTCTTCAATCTGTTCAGTTTTCTCATCGTTGAATTTTCAAAAGTCCTAATAGTTTGGTTAATAGTCCTTCATCAGGTACTTAGATATGTAAATATTTTCTCTGATTTGTGTCGTCTTCTCTCTTGACAATGCCTTTCATAGAATAAAGTTTCTAACGCTCCTGAAACTCAGTTTGTTTGACATGTCTTTCAGGGAACTTGCCAGCCGTCACCAAGCCCACAATTACCTAAATCTCCCCCCGCCCCGTGGTATCTTTTGTGAGTTTTATAGTTTTGTACCTGACATTTATGCCTGCGATCTGTTTCTGACTCACTACTGAAAGGGTGAGGTCTGTGTGTAGATTTAATTACCTTTGCATCTGAAGTCCCAGCAGTTCTAGCGGTGACAACAGATTCCAGGCTGGCCTTTCCACAATCTCCACTTCCTCTCCCTCTCCCTCCAGCACGCAGCTTTCCCCAGTTCATCAAGATGATTATATCGGAACACTTGGAGGTCATTTCTCTGATATAATACATTTTGGTTGATATTGACTTTACAGTGTTAAGCACTGCATTTTTAGAATTCGGGGCTGGAGAGATGGCACACCTCCTGTTCTTCTAGAGGATCCAAGCTCAGTTCCCAGCACCCATGTTGGGTGGCTCACAGCCTCCTATAACTCCGGCTCCAGGGGGATCTGAAGTGCTCTTCTGGCCTCCATGGTCACTACACACACACATACACACACACACACACACACACACACACACACACACACACACACACACACACAATTAAAATAATAAATTAAAAAATTTTTTTAAATGTGAGGTGCTTATGTTATACACTTGGATATGACTGACATTTTGAATGGATGATCTAAGCTTTATTATACGAGCCACGTAGATGCAGGACACTGTGCTATGATTGGGAATACAGACTTTTCCTCTCCTACACACAGCTTGTCCCTGTCCTTCTTCTACTGTGTGCTGCCATCTTGATGGCAGTGCTTGCATTTCCCCTGTCCCATCAGGTGGTAAGGTTTGAGCTCTGTCTAACCTATCTTCCTCTCATATGGGTCTCTGCCTGTTAAACACTGAGTGTTCCTCAGCCTGGATGGCGCGTTGGTATCACATCCCTTCCCCCAAAGCTCAGTGGTCTGTGTGGAAGAGTTGTCCACCACCTGGGGACAATGTCTTCCAGACACAGCAGGACTGATACACATGTGAACTCACAGAGATTGTGATGGCAACCACAAAACCTGCACGAGTGCAAACCAGATGAAAGAGGGTACCAAGTCCCACTCCTAGCCTAGGAGCTACTTGCAGATGATAGCTTCTGGGAGACAGGAAATCAGTTTTCTCCAATGGAGTGACACTGGGTATATCAACCACACTCTAGGGCAGGCCCTGTGCCCAGGAGTAGTTGGCTAACACAAGTCAGGCTTTGATGTAGGATTCCCCTCTGTATGCTGTGAATACTGTTGGTTAATAAAGAAACTGGTTTGGCCTGATAGGGTAGAGTAGAGCTAGGCAGGGAAAACTAAATTGAATGCTGGAAGAAAGAAGGTGGAGTCAAGGAGAAGCCATGTTGCCCCACTGGAGACTGATGCTGGAACTTTACCCAGTAAGCTACAGCCTCATGGAGATACATAGATTAATGGAGATGGGTTAATTTTAGATATGAGTTAGCCAGAAATACGTTTAAGCTATTGGCCAAACAGTATTGTAAATAATATGGTTTCTGTGTAATTATTTCAGGGCTGAGCAGCTGGGAACAAACAAGTGGCTTTCTACTACAAGACTTCATGATGTGTGTGTGGTGTGTGTGTGTGTGTGTGTGTGTGCTGTGTGTGTGTGTATGTGTGTATGTTTTGGTTTTATCTTGGCTTTGGATTTGCTATTTTTTTAAGAGAGAGAAAGAACTTGAAGTTTGTGGGTAGGGATGTGGGGAGAATCTAAGAGAGTTTGCAAAGAGGAAAGAATATAACCAAAATATATTGTATGAAATTCTCAAAATAACATATAAAATATTTAATTCTACATAAGAATCTGTGGAGAAGACATAGTAGGTCAAATAATTGCAACGTTTTTTCTAGATCAAAATTACAGCCCCCACCCCCAAGGAGTTCTATTTCAAAGGAAAGCAGTGAGTTGTGACTCTCTGGGACAATGAAAACGACACAAGGCAGAGAGTTGTGTTCTGGGTCCTTTGAGATAAATAATGCTACCAGTGTTGTTGACCAAATGAGACCAAGTCATGTGGGAAAGACAGCTACCTACAGCCTTTTAACATTTAACTCTTTGAAAGGAAAATTCTCATCACCCACAAATCCCTATCCAAACTCCAATGGGTCATACCCACACACCCCAAAGGGTCATTCCCACCGATCCCTACCCCCAAGAGGGTCATCCCCATCACTCCCTGCCCCCACAAAGGTCATTCCCACCAATCCCTACACCCCAAAACGTCATTCCCACCAGTCACTATCCCCCACCTAACAGGGTCTTCCCCACCAATCCTTATTCACACCCAAGGTCATCTCCACCAATCCCTACCCCTCGAAGTGGTCCGTCCCCACCAATGTCCCCTCCCCAAGAGGGTCATCATGTAGTTCCCCCCAGGAGTAGATGGTTTCTTTTTATTCTTTGTAAATGACTCTTTTCTGCCTATGACATCAGAGAAAATTTGATTCCAAAGATTAAAAACGTGTTCTTGGCCACTGTAATTATAAGATCAAAGCCACTGGGCCTCATTTCAACAAGGCACTTGGAGAATTAAAAACATTTGTCCTGATGCTTAGTGAGTTTCGGAGTGCGTGTCAAGCACCCAGATCTCACAGATGAAGCCTGCCATGTGTTTAGTGTCGCTCACTGTACACAGCACACGCAGTCCAGGCCCTGTGGAAGCACAGTGACATGTACCTTCAGAGCCAGGGACCGGTGAGTACCAGGAGACACACAGCCTAAGCTATTTAAGTGGTGCAAATATAAAACATCCAATGCAGGAGTTTTGTTTTGCATACTTGATTGTATTTGTGTTTCATTTTAGTTAGACAAAATCAGAAACTTTTTTGGATATCTGAGTATATAAATTGATCGAGAGATAGAGGTATCCTGTATGTGTTCAAAAACATAAAAATGCTAACTAAATTGAGAAGGTTGCCTAGAGGGGTAACAGTAAAAATAACCAATTTTGTCGTATTTATTTATTTCATGTGTACAATCATTTTATCTGCATGTATGTATGTATATATATATATATACACACATATATATGTATATATGTACCATGTACATGCCTGGTGCCCCTGGAGACCATACATAAAGGGGATGGATTCCTTGGAAGTGGAGTGACAGGGAGTTGTGACCAACACATGTGTGCTGGATAGTAAATCTGCGTCCCCTGTGAGAGCAGCAAGCACTCTTAACTGCTGAGTCATTGATTCAGCCCTGATCATTGATAGTCAGTTCAATTGCCTTTGCTCAGGGGGCTTCCTACCTAGTTTATAAAGTATCCAGATTCCTGGGATGGTAAAATTTATGCGTCAGTTTTGAAGGTTCATCTTGTTTTGTTTTTTGATTTTTGAAAATTAACATTTTAATCAATGACCTTTGGGTGCTGCAGACTGTTACCCATAATGTGTCATGAGTCCCATCCCATCGCTCATCATAGACCTCACAAACAAAAGGGCATTCTTTGACAGACTAGATATATGCACATGTATAATACACATGTGTGTATGTTTTATATGGTCTCCATCATTGCTGCTTCTCTGGAGACCCCTGGCTGAGGTTTTTCTTTCCCTCAATTTACATTTATTTTCTCTCCCTGAATTCCTACCTTCATAGGGTGAGTGTATGCTATTTTTTTTAAATTCGGTGGAAAACAAGATTGACAATTTATTCTATATAACTATAAAGACAGCTTTCATCCATCCTGTTAGGTCAATCAATCAGGCCTCTAACAAAAACAGAGAATTCCACTCAGCAGAGCTTAAAACTAACTGATGAAGGGGTTGTTCTCAGTCATGTAGGCAGAACCGAGGGGCAGATGAGGCAGATGTGTAAAGTTAGCTTCTGCTGCAGTCGCCATGTCTGCTGCTTGCTGCCATGCTACCCTCTGGAACCATCAACCCTATAAACCGTCTTTCTATACACGGCTTTGGTCGCAGTGTTTTAGCACAGCAACGTAAAAGTAATTGACACAGAGGATGATGTTAAAGCCTGAAGAGAAAAGAAGAAATTTCCTTACTAGACTAGTGAGAACGGGAATCCTAGAGGGACCACCTGACGGGAGCTGTGTTTGAAGGAAGAGGTAACGGTGGCCAGACGGTGCCTGAGCAGGGAGCAATGGAAGAAACTGGATTCATTTTCTTGACCCGCCCTCCTATCTGCCGGTGCTTCCATTGCACAAATCCAACCATAGCTAGAAGGTGTGGTCTCCTAGGTACACAGCACGACAGATGGAATGGACCTGAGGAAGCAAAGGAAATAGCACATGCAGGAGAAAAGTGTAAACGTCTCGCCAAACAAGAGAGGACACGCCCCTTTCACGGGCCACGCACTGTCCAGGTTTAATGACGATTTGGACACACATTCTATTGCTCACATGAGTGGACCCAACCCCCGCCCTTTCCACCTTTACCCCCAAAGCCCATTAGTCTGGCTCAGGTGCTGCATTTATTTTCTTGTTGTTGTAACAAAAATATTCAACAGAGGTATCTTAAGGTAGAAAAGGTTAGCGTTGGCTCACAATTTGACGACACAGTCCAGCCTGGTGGGTAAGGCCCACAGGCAGGAACGTGAGACAGGTCATATCCTCCATGGTCAGGAAGCAAAGAGATGAAGGTTGGTGCTAAGCTCCCTTTGTCCTTATTCAGCCCAGAACCCCAGCCCACAGCATGATACTGACCACACCCACGGTGAATTGCCCTTCTTTAGTCAGATATCCCTGGAAACACCTTCTCAGACACACCAAGAGGTTTGTTTCCTGAAAGATTCTGAATCTAGGCAAGTTGACAAAGAAGATTCATCAGCGTTGGTAGGGTCCCTCCGCTTCCTGGCATTGTAGCAGCAATAGCATCTCAGACATTGGTTGCGAGTTTTCTTACAAGAGCCAGACCTAGCTTAGCTCCCAGCTGGCTGGAATCAGCCATTACAAGCCCGGGCGTGTGAACCCGTGAAATCTTCTATTATTTTGTTCTAAGATTGTGTGCAGGCTGTTTGTCATAGCCAGAGTTACTGGAGAGGGGAGAGCCTCAACTGAGAAAAGACCTCCAGAAGATCAGGCTGTAGGCAAGCCTGGAAGGACCTTTTCTTAATTAGTGATTGATGTAGGAGGGCCCAGCCCATTGTGGGTGGGGCCTCCCCGGATTGGCGGTTCTTGGTTCTATAAAGAAAGGAGGCTGAGCAAGCCATGAGGAGAAAGACAGTAAGCAGCACCCCTCCATGGTCTCCGCATCAGCTCCTGCCTCCAGGTTCCTGCCCTGTGTGAGTTCCTGTCTTGACTTTTTTTCAGTGAGGAACAAATAGGGAAGCATAACTCAAAGAAAGCCTCCCCCCTCCCCAAGTTGCTTTGGTCATGTCTCAACACAGCAATATTAACCCTAACTAAGGCCTGTGGTGGCATGTGCATTTATGTTTGGAAAGAAAAACCTTTTTGCTATGATTGATTTTGAAGGGTAGAAAACTTAATTTAAAAATCCATACGAAGGGGTGGGAGGTTGGAGTTGGGGTGAAAAGACACATCGTTTACCTGTATGCAATTGTCAAATATAAAAATGAAGAGACAAACAAATCCCACAAGCAAAGAAAAAATAACCTTGGATCATCCAGCCACCATTCTGAGCATTTTACCCTGGTTGCTCTGAAAAGATACTGATGACCCTAGGGAAACTCACTGGAGCATGTCATTAAAGAGGCTAGAAATGCTTCATATCCTTCATGACATTATTATTATTAATTATTATTATCATTATTATTTTAAGCAAGGGAAGCACTGTGATTCCGGTGGCTCCAGTTCTCCGTGAACACAGGGTGAGAATCTTTTAGCCTAGCTCACTTTTTAGTGTGTGATTCTACGTGTAGAATACAGGCCAAAAAGCTAGCAAGACAGTTTACATTAAACACACACAGAAGGCATCTGTTTAATCTCAATTGTCCCCTGAGTTATACAGTGCAAAACTGCCCTAAGGTGTTTGCAAGACATCTCTAGGAGAACGGCTAAAGTGTTGGCTTTGGAACTTCAGTTTAATTTTAATTTCTTCTAGATGCTTTAGATGATTAGTCTTATAATATGTTAGCTAAATTTAAATATAAATGTACACACACATACACACACACATATGTCCTAACAGTCAGCAATAGATAGCTGAAGTTTATAAAACTACTAAGAAAACACCCCCTCCCTGACAAGGTTTCTCTGTATAACAGTCCTGGAACTAGCTCTGTAGACAAGGCTAGCTTTGAACTCACAGAGATCTCCCTGCCTCTGCCTCCTGAGTGCTGGGATTAAAGGTGTGTGCTGCCACCTACCGGTTAAAAAAAAAACTATCTTAACATAGTGAAATAAAGAGCACAGATAACTCTGAACTTTTTCTTTTTACAAATTTTGATTCTTAACAGTTTTCTATTGTGAAAAACAAAAACCCTGAAAATAGTTTCAGAAGCATCTACAGGACCCGGGAGAGATAGTTCGTGGTTAAGAGCATTTATTGCCCTGGCAGAGGACCTGGGTTCAGTTTCCAGCACCCACATGTAGCTTACAACTACCTGTAACCCCAGTTCCAGAGGGATCTGATGCCCCCTTCTGGCCTCCATGGGTATTGCACACACATGGTACACATACATACATGCAGGCAAAACACTCATACACATAAAATAAAATAAATCTTAAAAATAAATTTAAAGTATATATGCTTTAAACTGTGCAGCATAGTTTCTTTGTGTTTGAGGGTGGGGGTGGGGGGAATAGATTGAATATTATTAATCAAAAAAATTCTATGATCTGAAGTGTTTTGAGTGGCAAGAGGACATCATGAATGGGGAAGTCCACTCCAGGAATCTTTGTTGAGTTAGTCAGAATGAACCCACTAGAGTCTAACTCAGCCTCCTACACTGTTGTAAAGTGACCTTCATATTATATCTGTCTTGTAGATCTCTAAATAATTTTTGTGTTTAATCTTAGGTACCAACCCCAATTGTCTTATTATGTATATGTAAATAATTCTAAATCCTATGATACCCAAAATCTGAAACATTAGTGAAAGTATTCCAAAATTACAGAAATAAGAAATCTAGGTAGAAGAGAGGTTCTTGGGATCACAAACAATGTTTTAGATATATTTAGTTGGCTGAAGTAGAATGTATTAGAAAGGAGAAATTCTGTGGTGTGCCTAAACCGTCCTGAGTAGCTGCTGTGGGACAATGGCCTTGTATTGTTTTAATAAAATGCTGATTGGCCAGTAGCCAGGCAGGAAGTATAGGCAGGGCGACCAGGCAGGAAGTAGAGGCAGAGAGATGAGAACAGGAGAATTCTGGGAAGAGGAAAGGTTGAGTCTGCAGTCGACACAGAAGAAACAAGATGATAATGCCTCACTGATAAAAGGTACCAAGCCACGTAGCTAACACATACAAGAATTACTGGATAATTTAAGATGTAAGAATTAATTAATAAGAAGCCTGAGCTAATAGGTCAACCAGTTTATGATTAATGTAGACCTCTGTGTGTTTTTTTGGGATGGAATGGCTGCAGGACCGGGCAGGACAGAAACCTCTGTCAACAAGTAGCTGTATCACAGCAGAAGGCCTGGGTGGGATGTTGCTGCCATGGTCCACAGGAGCACAG
>PVIU01007218.1:0-14389 GCA_004026605.1 Ondatra zibethicus | reverse complement strand
TGGTGACGGGATGTTTCCAAAGACAGAATTATCTGATGAATTTAAGTCTTTCCTATGAAATGACTCTTAAAGTGGGGGAAACAGCGTCAGCATAAAGTGATAGGAAGTGAGAGAGTTGGGAGACCTCACTTCTAGGAGGTTAGAAGCATGCTTCAGGACAGTCTTGCTGAAAGTTAGCTCCAATTTCTGCAGCGTATATAACCCTCAGGCCCCTTGAGACCGTAAATGAGTCAACAGAGTGATTGTGTCCTTGTGTTGCTTGTTTTTTTTTTTCTTCTAATAATGTCATTAAATGCCTCTGGATCATCTTGCTGATAAGGAATCCACAGTGACCCCAGCTTTCAGCTATTTAGATGTATCTTAAGGCAATTGTATTACTTAGACAATATAAGCAATTTCACGAGAAAATGGTTACGGTAAATATGATAATAGCAAATGGGAGCAGTGGATGCTTAATATATGCCAGGCCACTCTAAAGAAATCATATTAGCTAATTTAATTAAAGAAAGGAAACAAACAGAACAAAAATATACCTTTTATTCCTGGCAAAGTTAATCAAATTTTTTAAATCTGTAATTAATAAATAAATTAGTAGAATGCATTTAGGGTCTAATAGATTATGGTGAGGCAAAGGGGTGAAATATTTGCAATGCCTAAATCTGGAAAGGGGTTAACTTCTGAAACATAAAAGGAATTTCTGGCATCACCAGCAAAATAAAGGAAAACTGAGCAACAGAGAGGCCCACCACAGAAAAGGGCAGCTGGGGGCTGACCGATGTGTGGAAGATGTGCAAACTCATTATGAAGAAATGGAAATTAACACTGAGATGCTACTTGGGTTAGTTTGACAGTTATCAGAGGTCTGGAGGAAGTCTCCTGCTGGTGAGGGTGGGGATTGTGGAATTTCAATCTATTTAGCCAGTGACTTTTGGGGCAGTGAGCCAGAAGGTGTGGTCTTGTCTGCTAATGAGGGCTTAAGAGCTGAGGGAGCGGAGTGGGAGTCGCATTCTCTCTCTCTCTCTCTCTCTCTCTCTCTCTCTCTCTCTCTCTCTCTCGGATCCAGAAGCGGTTGGTCCCCAGCTCCCTTGGGCAGAATGGCAGGACACAGCAGCTGGATCATGATGGCATCTAATCTGTTCTGTATCAGTGAGTGCTTATACCCATTTTATACCTAAATAAATTTTTGTGACTCTTTAACAGACTCTTGTGGGTTCACGTAACAGTTACCTCCTGTTGGTAAGGGTGGGAGTGGGGAAGGTGCCCTCCTGTGGGGGAAGGTGGGGCAGGTGCCCTCCTGTGGGGGAAGGTGGGGTAGGTGCCCTCCTGTGGGGGAAGGTGGGAGTGGGGTAGGTGCCCTCCTATGGGTGAGGGTGGGATAGGTGCCCTCCTGTGGGGGAAGGTGGGAATGGGGTAGGTGCCCTCCTGTGGGGGAAGGTAGGAGTGGGGTAGGTGCCCTCCTGTGGGGGAAGGTGGGGTAGGTGCCCTCCTGGGAGGGAAGGTGGGAGTGGGGTAGGTGCCCTCCTGGGGGTGAGGGTGTAGGAGGAGGTCTATGCTGGTAACTGGAGGTTTCTCATCCCACCTGGTCCCACAGCTGCTTTTAAAATAACCATTCTGAGGCTTAAAATTAATTACAAGCTATTTGGCGTATTAGCTCAGGCTTATTATTAACTAACTCTTATAACTTAAATTAACCCATTTTTAGTATTCTGTCTTTTAGCACAAGGCTTGTGACTTGTTACCGCTCATCTTGCTTCTCATCTAGTGTCTCTCTGACTCCACTTTCTTCCCCTACCTCCCATGCTTGGATTTCCCACTTAGCTATATTCTCCCTGGCTATTGGCCAAATCAGCTTCTTTAATAAACAATGGTAATAAGACAGATTCACAACATACAGAAGGGCATCCCACATCATGTGCCCTCCTGTTGGGTGGGGTGGAGTAGGTGCCCTCCTATTGGTGTGGGTGGGGTGGGGTAGGTGCCCTCCTATTGGTGTGGGTGGGGTGGGGTAGGTGCTCTTCTGTTGGTGTGGGTGTGGTGGGGTAGGTACCCTCCTGTTGGTGAGAGTCGGGGGTGTGTGCCCTCCTGTGGGTGTGGGGGGTAGGTGCCCTCCTATTGGTAAGTGTGGGAGTGAGGTTAGGCACCCTCCTGCCCTACTGATAGGAGAGAACACTGGTACAGCTCTCGTTTGGTTTCCTGTCCCTGTGCTGAAATACTGACCAAAACCAACTTGAGGATGGGAGAGTTTAATTTGGCTTCTGTTTCCCCAAGACAATCCATCTTTGAGGTAAATCAGGGCGAGAACTCAAGATAGGAACCTGAAGACAGAGGCCATAGAGGAACACTGTGTACTGGCTTGTTCTTCATGCCTTGCCCAGCCTGCTTTCTTACAGCATTCAGGACCTCCTGTCCATCAAGAAGATGTCCCCACAGATTTGCCTACAGGCCAGTCTAATGGAAGCAATTCCTTAATTGGTGTTCTTTTCTCTCAGACAAGTCCAGTTTGTATCAAGCTGGCAACAAACCAGTGAGCACAGAAGTAATGATGGTTCTCAGCCCAACTATGTGGACACCAACTCTACGTTCTTCTTGGCTGTGCTACTGTGGCGTGTTCCTGGGAATGTTCTCATTGCTAGGCCATGAGGGATTGATTGTACACTAGTCTGGATTGCAGGGTGTGTGTGGTCGCAAGCTGGCACGCTGACATTCATCACTGGGGGTGGTAGACAGGCGAGGGATGGACAACCAGCGAGGATTAAGCCACTATCAAATGAACAGGTTCAGTTTTCATATGGAGGCACTGACGTGCCTTACGATACTGCTGAGTAAGAGAGTAAGAGACAGGAGGACTGCTGTGGGTGAACATGTCCCCTTTAATTCATGGGCTGGCATCTCAATTCCAATACAGCCATGCTGGGAAGTGGAGCCTCCAGCTGTCAATGGGCAATGAGAGTTGATTCCTCCTCCTTGTCTCATGGGATGATATAACAAAAGGGTCCTTACTAACTGCATGCCCATTAACTTGGAGTTTCCAGCTTCAAAACTCCTAATCATTGTAAATCCCTAGACTCAGCTTCTCTACAGCAGTACAAAAAAAAAAATCAGCAGGTTATATACTCTGTCTCCATATGTATTGTTTAAGAATATATCCACCCCCTAGGAAACATTGTAAGAGACAGAATACCAGAAAGTCTGCTTGCTCTCTGTCTCTGTCTGTGTGTGTGTGTGTGTGTGTGTGTGTGTGTGTGTGTGTGCGTGCGTAACAATAAGAATCCAAGAAAAAGAGGCTATCAACTTGGGGGCATGGGAGGGGTTAGAGGGAAGATAGCTGGGAAGGGCTGGGAGGGGGAAAGGAGATAATATGATGTAATTCTATTTCAATTTAAAACATATTTTAAAAATTACCTCTGAATCAAACAAATACATGTACGTCAAAAGAACTCATGCTAAGAAGTGTCTAAAACATACTAGAGTGCTTGCTGAGAGGAGGAGGGGTTTTCTACAGAGATGAAAAGTGAATGGAGAGCCAGGCATGGCGGTGCACACCTCCTTGGAGAGCCAGGCACACACCTGCAGTCTTTGCACTAGAGAGGCAGAGGCAGGTGGATCTCTGTGTGTTTGAAGCCAGATTGATCTACATAGCGAATTTCAGGTCAACCAGGGCTACCGAGTGAGACTCTCAAGAAACAAAGCCAAAAAACAGCAAACAAAAACCCAACAACAACAATGACAACCACTAAACAACAAAAACCACCAAAGTAAACGGAACCCAAGCCTGTGATTCCTCAGTCTAATTACATTTGCTAAGCCTTTTGCTAAGGGTCCACGTCTGGCTCCAGACCGTCTGTGTAAATCTGTGCTTTCTGATCCTATATGAGCCTAACTGTGATTTATGAACACAAGAAAAGGAGACTTTATAATCTGAGACAGAAAAGTCTCTGCCTAAAGGACAGAGAAAAACAAGACAAAAATTAGTTCCTGGACTAAAGTTTGTTTTGGATGCATAAATGGCAAAGTAAAAATGGTATAAGATAAATGAGATTTTGTCTTTGGCATAATTTTCACCTCACGTGACTCTAGAAACTGTGAAAAGCCAAGGAATATAATTAAGATAAACTATAACATAAAACAACACGGCAGTTCTGAAGACAATTAAACGCTACTTGATTATTTGCATAGTTGATTTCCTATGGAAATTAACACTTTAGAGATGTACTAAGATGTATCTATTTATTAGTTTCTAGTTACCACAAAGTTACAAGAACTAATAGGTTGCCTCCTGCTCATAAGATCAAATATTTAGGAAGCACCTACCATATTCCAGCTACGGGGTTCAATTAAAATGCACATGAGGAGGTCCAACTTTCTCTCTCTGCGTCAGGTTTCTATTCAGTTCCAAACCCATTCTGCAGCTCTCTTCACATTGACCATCTCAAGGGTCCTTCAAATGCAGTGCGTTCCTAATCGGTTCCGGTTCGTCAAGGCAAACTGTGTGGCCTGGGTTTTCCCTGAGAACTGCCCCAGCACCCATCTAATTGACAGAAAGGGGACGCTGGGTGGTCGCCCTCAACACTTCTTACTCAGCCGTTTTACCGACTCCTTGCACGCAAGTTCATCTTGTAAATTCCTCTCAGCCTGGCGCTTTCCTGCTTCAGGTGTCAGCCCAGGAAAGCTGATGTCTGGCAGTGCCTCTTGTTGCCCCCAGGCCCCAGATCTGCCCAGCCCTCCGCCTCACTCCTATACTGAAACCAAATATGGTTATGCCAGTTCCCACCCATCCTCCGCCCAGTTCCCACCCATCCTCCGCCCAGTTCCCACCCGTCCTCCGCCCAGTTCCCACCCGTCCTCCACTCTGACGGTCTCAGAAGTTGAAGAGAAAAATCAGAGAGATGGCCAGAGACATACTTGTGGCTCTTTCTTGTCAGTTGCTTTGTCCATGTCCTTCCCTTTCTCTCCCTCTGTACAAAGTGCCCTTAGTCACCCTTTTACTCTTTTTAACCTAGTTCTGCCCTTTGCTCACTAATTCTCATTCTAACATTGTTTTGGGTGATGAATATTCATTTAGCGATTAAATAAGCCCCGTGCCTGATTGGAGGTTTCATTTTGATTGACAGCTGAACTTGACTCTGGTGGAATGATTGATTTAGCTCAACATTCCTTCTTCAGGACAGTCAGATCCCATAGACTAGACCGAGTCTCCTCGTTACAGGGTTTCAAAACCTCATGCTCACCTCCCTGACCCTTATCACGGCTTCTGTGTATTCATTTCTTTGAGGCTTTGTTTGAATAACGTCTGACTCACCCATGAGTCTCAAAGTTTTACAGAACAGGGACGTGTCTACTTTTACCCTTCAAGATGCCATGAGTATGCTCAATATAGCAAGTCATTATTGACTGAATAAAATGTGAACAGAAAGCGGTCATTGCCCCGACTGATGCAGAAGAAGGCAAAACCACTACATCAGCAGGAGAGACAACGCTAGCCTGGAATGCTAGCCAGCATAGGAGCTGGAGGACACACCCGATTCCTTATTCTTAGCTTTTCTTTTTTTAAAATTCATTGGTGTTTTGCCTGCATGTATGTCTGTGCGAGGGTGTCAGAAGCCCTGAACTAGAGATACAGACAGGTGTGAGAATTGTAGGTACTGGGAATTGAACACGGGTCCTCTGGAAGAGTGGCCAGTGCTCTTAATTGCTGAGCCACCTCTCCAGCCCCTATTCTGAGCTTTTAACGGTAAAACAAGTACCAGTATATAATTAACAACCAGTGGGGAGAGGAGCTGGTCTTAGAAAAAAGATACCAATGCCGAGCGGGAAGGGAATGGGTTAGAGTTCTGTGGAGGACTGCCGAGTGGGTGGCAGTGGCTACGAGCTGAGTCCCAGGCTACAACTATATTGCTCAGCATAGTGGCCACTCAACAGGTGTCCACTGAACGCATTTAAGATGGCCAGACAGGCTGCCCTTGAGACCCAAAATACACACCATGGTTTGAAGGCTTACTACACAAATTATTTGGTATTAATTGCTCATAGAAGGCAAAATGCACCCAGTTCTCATTCTCCGAGGAAGTTTTGTTCAGTAAAGGCACCAAAAACACCCAATCAGCAAGCACCACCAATCTTGGAGGCAATCCAGGACTGGGTTCCCATGAGGCCTCTAGACACAGTATTGATCAATCAATATACAACCCTGCTTTTTGTGTATTTCTCTTAAGATAAACCGTATTTAATCTGCATTATTGATTATTAACATTGAACTCACTTTAACAAACAGCACTTTAATTCATGCTTGAATGAATGTGTATGTGTGCATTTTCTCCAGAAGCACATTACAGCCTTCCTGGGGTAGGGATATTAAATGGTAACATTTAAAAGCCGGCCCCGGCGGTACCTCCTGCAATTCTAGCACTTGGGAGGTGGAAGAGGAGGATCATGCAATTAAAACCGTACTGGGCTATATAGTGAGTTTGGAACAGCCCTGGCTACATAAGATCTTGTCCCAACAACAAGCCCAAAATCAAACAGCAATAAATAGATAACATCTAAACCCTGTATTTTGTGTCTGAACAAAAGGCAAAAAAAAAAAAATCAGAAATCAGTACAAAATAAGCTGCAAAATGAACTGTTGTATTTAGTATGTCTGCTGAGATGGGAAGGCAGAGAGTGGCCATGCTGGTCTCTTTGCAGGACCTAGCAATGAATATGAAGCACTGTAAGCAAAGTGTTCTACTACCGAGCTGGGTCCCAGCAAAGTATTTCATTCAGTTTCAGTTGGGCCTGTGTGACTAAGGCAAAACCGTCAGCATAGACTGGAGAGATGGCTCAGTGGCTAAGAGTACTTGTGGCCCTTGCAGAGAACTTGGGTTTGGTTCTCAGAACCACGTGTTGGCTCACAACCATCCATAACTCCAGTTCCAGGGTTCTGATGCCAGGGATACTAAGCACTAATTCTGTCCCCAGCCACTAGGTGGTCTGGAACAAACTACTGTACACTCATTTGCATTAACCTTGATTCCTCATCAGCATTGCTGGAGGCCTCTTCTACAGACACAAAAATTACTGCTGGGCGGTGGTGGCGCACACCTTTAATCCTAGCACTCGGGAGGCAGAGGCAGGCGAATCCCTGTGAGTTCGAGGTCAGCCTGGTCTATAAGAGCTAGTTTCAGGACAGCCAGGACTGCTACACAGGGAAACCCTGTCTCAGAAAACAAAAACAAAAACAAAACAAAACAAAAATGACACATAGCAGAAATCGTTTGTATCAAGGGTTTGATGAGTAGCAAATAAAGTTAAAACTTGGGGTGATGTTTGCTCTTTATGTGGCTACTTTAAAACTAAGGTCAGTATGTACAGTCCACTCCTCAGGCTACCACTTCCTCTCTGCAGGCCATTTTAGTCCACTATTTCTTGGTTTACAACAGTCCCTTAGAGTGTTGTGAGTTCAGCTCCAGAAGCCCACAAGTTTGCTAGTGTGCCTTTTGAAAAAGCTGCATTTGTGTTACGCTATGGTCTGTTAGTGAAAAAGCATCGTGTCTATGTGGACAATGTGCATACCCCAACTGAAAAATACTAGCAGCCATCTTCACTGATGGGAAAGGTGCCAATGGATTTTTAAAATCTTTTATTTTATGTGTGGGGGTGTTTGCCTCTATGTATCTATGTGTACTATATTTGTGCAGTGCCCTCAGAGGTCAGAAGAGGGCATCAGATCCCCTGGAACAGGGGTTGTGGGTGGTTGTGAGCTGCCCTGTGGGTGCTGGGAACTGAATCCTGGGTCCTCCGCAAGGCAGTAATTGCTCTTACCTGCTGAGCCATTGCCATTCCAGCTTCTCTTCTCCCTGCCCTTTTTTAATGCAGGCTGCTTCAAACCTTCAGTTTTATGCATGTGTGCACGTGTGTGTGCATGTATTTGTGCACGTGTGTGCATGCATGTGTATGTGTGTGTGTTAAGCAGCACATGCAAAGCATGATAAAGGGGGAAGTGCAGTAAAATGAGGTTTGTCTCTCTCAGTAACATGTTAAGAAAATGCACTTGGGATAGGAGCTGCTGGAATCCTGTGCACAGAGTAGCCGTCATCACCATTCTATTTCTGTGTCTGAAGAAAACGACTTTTAGCAAAATGAGTTTACATTTCTTTGTATTTTTATTTCAGCAAGTGGCTTTCCATTCAGTAGCTTTGATAGTGATTTTAACAGATTATAAAGGCCAATTACTTTCTTACCATATCTGAAAAATAGCTATCTCTGTGGTTGCCTTGAACTCTGCTGTGTTCTTTCCCATTCCATGGGACCAACTCCGTTCCGTCGTGGACAGCTCAATGTCCAGACATCTGTGCAAACAAATTGTCTTTCTAGACCTTGAGACACAGTCTCACGTGTTGCCAATGTGTTATTACTGCTTGTGTTTATTTCCTGGGGAAGGCAAATATATTTGGACCTAATTTGAATAGATGATACGGACGGCTTCTAATTTCAAAGGAACTTCAGAGCTAGTGTTGCCACATATCCGTGGACTCTATTGTCACTCTAAGTGTGAACTGGCTTCTCTTTTGCTTTTTATGTTCCAGGAGGCTCCTGTTGACACAGAGTGCAGCGAGGATCAACTGCTCACTAACGCACACGCACTATTAATCTTGCCACAGAGGTGCTCTCTATTCTCTCTGTAATGCAGTCTGCTGTCTTGTCCCCTCTGGCTGACTTTCTCACTAGGCAGATGTCTTCATTCGCTGCGATGACTCCTTAGGCGCTCCCCACATGGGTTCAGTTATTTCGGAAACCTTTGGCACACATGCGCAGCTTAAACTTTTCCCCTCTGAAATGAACTTTATGAATCTTGAATGTCATCAGGTAGCCTGCCAACCAGGAGTCAGTGTTGCTCTGTGGTCTCCACTGTTGGCGAACTGGAATAATAGCAGAACCCCAGCGGCTCCTGGCGTCATCTATGCAGCCGTCCTTTCAGGGTTAGCTCTGTAATGCTAAGACACCATTTTGGCCCTGTGGTCTCTGGTTTTGCTCTCTGGCTTCTACTGGGAATGCACAGAAGTAGTTGCCAGCCCCACTCGCAAACATGGTGCAGATGGTTTCATTACCTTCTTACGTGCCTCCATTATAAAACTAATAATCCAGAACCCTTGGAAACTATAAAAAAGAACAAGGAGAAGGATGAATTGGCTTGTAATCACACATGGAGGAGTGCTATTAGTGTTTTTATGTGTTTCTTTCAACCTTCAAACAGTTATACTTCCTCCAATAAAGCTGCACTGCCCCAAACAGTACCACCAATCAGGAACTAAGTATCCAAGTCCTGAGCCTGTGTGGGACATTCTCAGTCAATTCATCATAGTAAGCCCTAGAATTAAGTGGGGACTCAACCCTCTATGCACCAACATTTCTGCGACTGAAGCAGACGTTGATTTTCCTCAGGTTCGTTGGTTATGGTAACAGAAAGCTTAGTAACGAAGGGCGGGGGCAGGCTTTGAAAGGACAATTAGAAGCTCAGCTTCAGACATGTTCAAATGAGGGTGAGCGAGAAGAACCATCTAGTGATCTGGATTTCCATAGCTTCGGAGGTGACCACAGGGGGGAGGTGTTACTCCTGAGGGAGGAGATGGGTCAGCAAGCTGTTCTTGGGAGATTAGTCTGTGATTTGAGAAGAAACAGCCAGTGACTCTCTCGGTTGTCAGACACACAGCAGGTTTCTGTAAACACTTGCCATCTGGATGAATATGCGTATAAATGATAGGCTTTGCAAAAGAGAACTACTTGCCAGCACTTACAACTGTCTGTAATATTGTGTTCACGTGTGGTACAATGACTTATATTGAACTTAGTTCATCTGGAAAATAGTTATAAAGACCAATTAGTGACTTTTCCCCTATGTATTCTGTATCTGCTATACTTTTATGAGTATTTAAATATTTGAGGAAACCTTTGAAGACTTATCATTTTGACAATTTGATTTCAAGTGTGATCTGTATCAGAGACTGGAAATCTATATTAATATCTGATATACTTACTTATCAGATTATCTATACACACATACATCATCTGAATTTGCGTTAGTGGGGGAAATATTGTTAAATAGTCAGTGTCATGCTTGGCAATGGGCATGCTGGGTAGTTCCTTTAAAAATGAAGTTTTCAAGCACAGAGGTCATAACCACACAATTACAAACATCTGGAAGAAAAACCCAAGCCAAACAGAGATTTTCCACATCACCAGTTTTAATACAGGGTAGGCAAAATTAATTAAAAGCTTCTATGAACCGTCTGGTATCTCACTTGGAACCATGGTGACAAATCCATGGTCCTGAATCTTCAGAATTCTGCCAACTAACTAACTTGATATATAAATTTGTGAGGACTTTTAATAATTATTGAGTGTTTCTTAAATTGCTTAGTTTTTTTTTTTTTTTAAATTACAGACTCGATTCTTTAATCGGTTTGCTTGTTCTCTCTACTCTGCTTTTATTCTACCAATGAGCGACTGGCATGTCCAATCATTGTGGTACCCTTTCGTCTTGGCTGTCATGAATGCTTGCTTCCCAGAACTCAAGGTGGAAGTGCGATCCTGTAAATAATATTATGCTGATGCTATCTGGATTTGGGATCTTTGTGACTCGGTCATGATGGATCCATCCATGGTTTAGTTTAGTGGGTATCTAAGGAGTGGTTTATAACAAGATCATGAGATGCCCCTCGTCCAATGTGTCCTTTCAGCTTTGGACTTACACACACACACACACACACACACACACACACACACGCACACACACACAAACTGTAAGAAATTTCTCTATAAATTATTTTGTTATAGCAGCAGAGAACGAAGTTGCTTTTGTTTTTCCTGGGTGACATGGGAAGTTCTGATGGTAACTGGGGGAGCACAGGTTCCAGGGGTAAAGGCATGGTCATCAATTTGTGTACTTTCACTATACCACAGAATGTGAAATACATTCCTGGTGTTGGCCTGCTTGTTGCAAACGTTTTCTAGCTCAGGCCACGCTGTCCCCATCTTCTGGCACACCAGTGTTCCCTTAGGACTTTGGCTATGGGCTCACCCTCCCTAGACTGGGGCAGAGCCCCAACTCAGCCACTCTGGATCATTGCTCCCTCTAAGTGGCTTTACCAGCTCACTATGTACCGTGTGTGAATAATACCTCACACTTTTTTCTCTATGTCTGCTTTTCAGGTTTGTCAGCCTTTAAACACTTCACAGCCCAAGCCTTAGTATTGCACCCTCGATACTTACAGTTGATACCACCTGAGAGCATCCCCAGGGGCAGGGGAGTGCTTTCCTCAGAGATGCTGGGGTAGGGTGGGATACGGGGTTTGTGTCTGGACCTCAGTGCTGAGATGCTGGAAGAAGCAGGATTGGAAGAAGCGTGACCATAAGCTGAGTCACACTGCAGTCCCCACCACACTTACAGAGAAGTGTCCCTCACTCTTTACTGTCCTGGCATCGCTGGGCACTTTGCAGAATGAGAGATTGTCACTGGCTTCTTACAAGTCACAGGGAATTTCCACCCTAAGGTGGAGGCTTCTTGTGACTCTTGGGACAGAATGAAGCTTGATTTCTGTCATTGTGATAAACCAACTTCAGATAGGAAAGTGTTTAGTTTAGCTTACAGATCACAGTCCATCAATGAGAGATATCAAGGCAGGGGCTTGAAGTAGAGACCATGGAGGAACACTGCTTACTGGCTGGTTTCCTGGCTACTTCTCTTATACAGCCAGGGCTGCCTGACTAGAGATGATACCGCCCAAGGGGAGCTGGGCCCTCTTACATCAGTTATCAAGAAGATGCCCCACAGCCATGCCTACAGGGCAGTCTGATGGAGGCGATTCCTCAATTGAGATCCAGATAACTCAGGAAGTGTGTTCTGCAGACAGAGTGACACTGAATGACAACTCTTTTTCCTGTCATAGGACACGTTCGGGCTATGGGAGTCAAAGAAGACTCCCACGTGGGGGTTGAGATCATGTGACTCCTCTTCCTCTTTCTGGGCAAGACTTTCTGTTTCTTAGCAAGTTGGGCCACCTGGTTGGGATAAAGCACTTGGTTAGGATATAGCCACTGTCAGCTGCAGTTGATAAAACCTACCCTGTCTGCCCTAAAGCTGAGGGACCTAGTAACAGATGTTTGGAGGCTCAGAGAATGACAGGGGGGAGGCCACACTTACTCGAGCTTCCAGGGGTGATAGCTTTACCAGGAGGGATCAGAAGGGCTCTGATAAAGCTAGTCTTCACTGAGGTCTGCTCTCTCTGATTCTTTCTTTGTCTCCGTCTCTCTCTGTCTCTGTCTTTCCCTCTCCTTTCCTGCCTTGGCTCTGACTTTTGTCAACTCTCTAAGTCTTTCTTCTTATTTTTGTTTTTTCTACATTTTTTTTTAAGTAAGAATGTAGATTCCTAAACTGGGCAGTGGTGATGCCACCTTTAATCCCAGCACTCTGGAGGCAGAGGCGGGTGGAGCTCTGAGTTAGAGAGTGAATTCCGTGACAGCCAGAACTACACAGAGAAACCCTGTCTTGTAAAAACTAAAAACCAAAAACAACAAACCAACCAAACAAGCAAAAGAATGTAGATTCATGGGGTTGGATGGCCCAGGGGTTTCCAGCACATACACACATACGGGTCTTACAGAGGTTCCCAGTGCCCACATAGGGCTATAACTCCAGCTCCGGGGAATCCAATACCCCTGGCTTCTGTGGGCTCCTGCACTCACATGCACACACACCGCACACACACTCACTCACACACACACTTAAAAGTTATTCATAAATCTTTTTTTTCAAGGAAATAAGAGCTGGAGAGAGGGCTCAGCTGTTGGGAGCACTAGCTGCCCTCACAGAGGAGCTGGGTTGGGTTCCTAATCTCACATGACATCTCACAACCGTCAGTCTCCAGCGGATCTGACACCATCTTCTGGCCTCCACAGGCACCAGGCATGCTGTTGGTGCACACACACACATACAGGCAAAACACTCATAGGAATAAAATAAAATTTTAAAAAATTAAAATAAATGTAGATTCTGTTTGAAAGTCCGGTTTTGTTTTGTTTGTTTGTTTTGTTTTTGTTTTTCTCTTTTTTTTTTTCCTATATCTTCTCTCTGGAGATGAAGTTGGTAAAGAAAAAAAAGCAAATGAGCCACTGGCTGCACACTTGTATAGCATTGATTTCTGTTGGTGTCTGTACCCCCTGGCACTTACAGAGCAGTCAATCCCACTGTAAGCCCCTTCCCCGCTTGTTTTTCTTGTTTTGTTTTTCTCTCGAGGTGTAAAAAATGGAATAATTCATAAAATAAAAACAACAGGAAGAAGGGAAAATTCCAATTCCATGCCTCAAAGGTGAGCACATGGCATAGCTTTAGCCGGGGCTTTGTATATAACTGATGTAATTTTCGTTACTGATGGACAATGCGGGTTTCTTGCTTTTGTCCTTATGCATTGGCAGCCGCGGGTGCGGTGGGGTAGGTCCTAGTTGTAAGAAGTGCTTCTGCATCGTAAGGCATGAGCCTGTGAATTTTTCTGAATAAGAGCAAATTGCTCTCCCCTAAAGTTGTCAGATTTAGGATTGCAGCGTTCACATGTGTGCATGTCTCCCTGTGCCTAGCGCTAGATGTCAGTCCTTTCTTGGTTCCATCTTTGTGCTGTCTGAGGTTTTATCTTGGGCTAAAACACAGCCTCTCTCCAGTGATTGCTATGGTTTGGGGAGGCTTTGCTGTATTTACAGCCTTTTTTCTTCTTTCCCTTCGTGGCTTGCCTGACAGAACCTTTTGGTGATTCACACAATGAATTTACTTATTTATTATTTAGCAGAACTAGTTATGGTTGTAGATGTTAACCTTTAACTGCAGCCAGTTCTGTCTTGTAGCCAGCTCTCTCAGCAGAGCCTTTAACTACCACTCATTTGAATAATTAGATTTTCCAGGTTGCTCCTGATGCTTTCTGTAACCAAAAGGTAGTAAAAGCATACTTTTGTCCCCCTGTTACTTTTCTGCACTTAAAATTTTGCTTCTCTAGTCCAATAGAGATGCTTTTATTGGTATGTGAATTTGAAATCCAGTTTTTTTTCTTAATGAACATTTTCCTTTTTCCAAAAGACATTCCCTTCCCACGTTTTCATGAACACTAAATTACTACTTATCTCTCCAGAGCTCTTTTCAACATTATATTTTTTCTGTATTATTTTCCACTATTTCTATCCCAGGAATGCAGTTTTCATCCTGTGATTTTCTAGACCCTTTTGTACAGCTCCTATCATCTCATTGCTGATTATGTCGGATGTTTTGGGTCTTTGTACCCATGTGATGTTCTCCTGTGACTTCTGTGTATGCTTTTTCAATTAAACCTGTTGGCTCTAATGGAGGCTTGAAATGTTCTAGGCAAAATGC